>MJUU01018350.1:27881-38986 GCA_002080025.1 Modiolus philippinarum | reverse complement strand
GATGAAAAATAAAATTTTTTGGTTATCTGTAAATTTACGATTTTGGCCCCCTTCTGCCCCTCATAGCTGGGTAAGGAAACAAGTTACCAAAAAAATAATAGTAGTAGAGCGCTACGATAATTTTTCATTAGGAATCCTTTGGAAAAAATTGCATCAAAATGGGACTAAAAATAAAAAAATGAAATTTTTGAAATTCGCCCCTTTTAGGCCCCATTTATCTCGTGAACAGTACATGCCACATGAAATCCGTTGGCATACATCAGATTGGAAATTTTCTAAGGAGTTTACTGAAAGAAACCCCATCAAAATCCGATAAATAATAAAGATTCTGCAGTCAAATATGTGAAAACAACCAATTTAACCCCTTTTGGCCCCTTTTTCTAAAACGGGCGGGGCCAGGAACATATAATTATAGCCCGGGCTAAAGCATGTGCCAAGAAACATCATACTAAAATTTGAAAATGATCTGTTCACTGGAACCAAAGTTATGCTGTCCACAGACACAAAAATACCCAATTTTACCCCTTTTTGGCCCCTTTTTCTGAAACGTGTGGGGCCATAAACCCGAAAATAAAACCCGGGATAGCCATTATGCCAAGAAACCACATACTGAAATTTGAAGATGATCCGTCCAAATGAAACAAAGTTATGCTGGCCACAGACGCCGACGACTGCGCCATACCATAATACGACCGCAAAATTTTTGCGGTCATATAAAAACCAATCCAAGCCTTCCTTTTGTGCCAAGGAACATTGTGTTAAAATTTTGAAAGGAATGATCAACTGGAATTTAAGTTATTGACGAAAAACAGTACTGTCTACAGACAACAACGACGACAGCACCATACAATTATACAACCGCAAAAATTTTGCGGTTATATAAAAATGAATGAATATGCATGATTTTATCATGTACACTGACTGAGATCTGAATTTGTCTGTAAACTTGCATGCATATTGACCTAATTTTGCCCGTATGATGACCTACCATCAGATATGCATGTATATGCAAGGTTTAATGATATTATCATGAGTAGTGACTGAGTTCTGAATTCTGTTTATAAACTTTTTCAGACGAAATGGGTCTTTGAATGTGTATAGGGTGTTAACTTTTTAATTGATTACTACAGGAAAATGGCAAGTTCCATCTAGCCCAGAGTGTTCCAACTAGCATGAGAAAGACTTTCACAGTTGCAAAGCCCTTTCAAAATACATGTATCACATCAACTGTTGCCAGGGGAGTTAAAAACTATGTCATTGAGTTAACTTCACAGTGGTATAAAACATTTTTGCCCAATGTAATATTAAACACCTCCTATGACAATATAACTTTATTGCAAAATGTCAACAAAAAATTATACAATAATCAACATACTGTTTTAACCACTATTATCTTTAACATACCCATATAAACTACATGTATAACGATATAAAAAAAGTTTTGAATAACATATTAAAACTAGAGGCTCTCAAGAGCCTGTTACACTCACCTGGACTACCTGATGCAGACAGTAGTTTCAGTGATCTGAATGGCATTTCCAATAGGGACCATGTTAAACTATGTTCCCCATTTCAAATAATATATGTTAAACTATATATGTTCATTGCTGGTGGCCAGCTTGGATTTGGGTCCATAACTGCTGGACACAATTTTTGAAGGCGACCATCTAAATCATTATTACCATCAAGTTTTCTTCCCATTTGATGATTGGTTTCAATGACCAAATTCTTTAAATTTGCTTCCAAGGACCTAAGTAGTTTCAGAAAAAGAGGATCTTTGAAATGTATTTTCAGTGGAGTTAAATTAGTTTCCAGCTTGCAGCCATCTTGGATAAGGTACAGACTTGGGGGACTATCTATTGACCATTTAGTTTGGTTTTTATTGGACTGGTAGTACAAGAGAAGATCTTTCAATGTGATTAACTTAAAGGTACAATGATAACTATGTTCTCCGATGGTTGCAATCTTGGATGAAGTACTTGTATAGACCTGTCCGATACCTTTTTGGAAGGACCATTTTGATTAAGCTTGATTCTAATAGGACTAGTAGCTATATTTTCAGGGAATATCTTTGAATGAAATGTTTACAACAGACAGATGGACAGAACCTGGACACCAAGTGTAGTAAAAGCTCACTAAGGCGAGCCAAAAAATTCACTCTTTTTCCATTGTATTTAAATAACTGATACAACAATCTTTTTAACCATTACATATTCCATCTTATACAAAGCTTCAGACACTAAAGTATCGTGAGTGAGGGCTTTTCCAGAAAAAAAAGTACAGGGGGCAGGAATGCAAATTATTTTTTTTTACCTTGGTGGGGGAGTGTTAAACTTAACTATACTTATTGCTTATACCTGAAAAAATAATTAAAATTATGGTGGTGGTACCCTAAATTATGACTGGCGTTCCTGCCCCCCTGTACATTTTTTCCTGGAAAAGCCCTGAGTGGTTGCAGTAGAAATTCTGGCTTTTGACAAATATCATCCCTTTATCTTTATCCTGAGCCAATCAAAATATTTTGGTGTAGTTTCACCAATAACACTAATTTCTTGTAATCTTGTTTTAGTTTTTACAATACACACAATGCTCACCATAATAAATACACTGGCAAAACTATTGTGTATCGTGCAGTCAGTGGTATTACTTCAACAAGTAACTATTTACATGTTTTATTTCTCTTTTAAGTTATTATTTTTACAGTTTTACTTTTATCAAAAGTGCAATTATTACTCGCTTCAGTAATTTCTCAATTTTTTTTGTCTTTTTACTCAATTTTGACTGCAAATTTATACAAAACATTTTTTTTTCTTTTTGTATTTTTCCGAGATAAATTGATTATCTAAATTTATGAAACATCAATCAGATAGGCTGTTCCAGTAATAAATGTCTCCTAGAGGGCAGATCAAACATGAAGATCATGGGTCCAAACAACAGATAAAAATTTTGATTAATATGTGTGTCATACAGACTGTTTTGAAATTTTACACATGCTTACATTTTTTATTTTTACTTTCCTCTCGAAGGAGACATTGTACATGTATGTCATGTATGTCGAAATATTGGGCTTTTTAACCTCGTTTTAATCTTTTATATTCAGAAGTTTTCTTTTCTTTTTTTTTTGACTTTGCCCGATTCTGGTTGCTTACAATTCTAGTGACTTGTATTTCTATATTATATAACCACCTCACAACAAATATTTTGTTTTGAAATCCCCCCAAAGAAACTTTTTAATTCGTCCTTGTTTGAATTCTGGCCCCTGGAGATATTTGATTCTGGAATAGCCCTACATCACTTTCCCATGACAATATATCAATTATTAGGCCTTAATACAAAATATCCTATATTCTCATCCTCTCCCACCCCAATTTTTTCACCCGCCTCTCAAAATTCTATTCTGTTTTTAGCCAATTTTGGTAAATTTCTTTTAAAATAACAAAATTTTTCACAAAATTTGATAAAAAATATAATATCAAATTCACCTGCGCAACCCTGATTTTGAGAAAAAAACTGATAAGAATATAGAAAATATTTTATTATACATATTAATAAAATCAATGGAAAAGGGAAATCTTACATCAACATTCAGAACAATTGTAATCACAGCTATAAACAAACTTAACAATATAATTAATTAGTCTATGAAGCATATACATGTATTTCTACAGTTAAAAGTTCAGTGCTCGGTTATTATACAGCCCCTCTTTACTGGTGGTCCCTCACCTATGGCCACCCATATGTTTCTATGTTATTATATAATTAATTCCATTAGTGTAATTGCCACCCTATCATATTGCCAAATTTTTTTCTGGTCTAAAAGACGGCTGAATGTTAAGGGTGCACTATACATGGTTGTACAATTCTTTATCTACATCTGATGACATAAAAATAGTACATACGTAAGCCTCACTAAGGTCCACAGATAGCCTTTAGAGTGTACCTTATGGAATGTGATATATTTTAACCTACAAGCAGCAATTTCTACCTGGATTTGTTTTCAGTTTTACACATTACAACATGATATAATCATTACAACAATTTTGAAATGGAAAATGAAAATATAGAGAACTACGCAGAGGAAAATATTTTGTGTTGACTAAAAAGTATGATAATTATATAGTGGGTTATAATTTTGACTAAGTACAGGAAGAATCTGACTTACAATTTTGAAGGAGTTCAACAGTGTAAATTAACAAAACTGAATTAAAAATTTGAAGGAGTTCCACAATGTAAATGAGCAAACTGAATGCCCCTAAAATCTATGAAATCAAAATTTTTAGTTTAAGGTGCACAACTAAACCAGGTGAGTAATATACCCTGCAAATTTGGCTGGAATATGAATTACTACATGCATGTACAATTTTGAGGGAGTTGAGATAGATTAACAAACTGAATTAACACAGCAAAACAGATGAACAACGTATCCTGAAAATTTGGTGGGAATCAGACTTGTAGTTTCATAGGAGTTGTGGATTAAAACCTAAAGACAACACAGGACGATGATGCAAGACGAGGTATAGTAATCCCTGTGTGTCATCTCTGCCTACAGCAAGCTACACAAAAAGAAATCACAACATACCATATGCATATATCACACAGCCAAGGTTTAATTAAGGAAATAAAATAAATGAAGTTTGTCAAATTGATAAATAGACCCTTCACAATAACTATGGAACTATTAATTGATCTCTAGCAGGAATCGAGTTGACACTAGCGTTGTTAACATGGTTAATTGTGTAGGCTGAGATTTGGTGATATTTACATGTACATAATGACCCTGTTCACACTTACGTTTGAATCCATCGCTATCAATTCCAATGAGTTTTTCCTGTATGAATAGATTGGTTGAAATCAATCTCTTTTGGTCTTTTCAAAAGACAGTGTACTGTACAGCTCACATGGAAAACGCAAAATCCTTGTTGACATCACGGACAAATTTTGCCAAACGTGGAATTCCACCGCGATCTTGAACGTGGACAACTGAATTGAAAACGTGGACAAAATATTTACCTGTGTGGTCCCCTCGTGACATCGTGTTGAACGCGGAATCATCGCCGGTCAACATTTAGAAATCATTGAAAATATAACTAGAAAGGAATGAGCTTAATGTCAACAAATGATCATTTTTTCCCCAAATTATTATAATCAGAAAGTTTGGCAAGTTGAAGTTAAAATAGAATTTTCTTTGCAACAAGTTTTCCCATGGGATTGTCATAGTTATTTTTGAATTACGATAATATTGCAAGCCTCAAATACTTTGGTTGTTTCATTGCCGTGAAAGAAGCCATGTATTTTCTGTCAAATTAATGTTCTTTCAAATATTTTCAAGCCGAAATTTGCATGGATGGAAAATAAAATAAAATATTCAATGTCAACAGCAAGAATCCCTCGGCATCTTATGGTTGCGTAATTGTCACTTGTCAGGTCTCGGCTTCATAACTTTTAGCAAAATATTCTGTCGAAAATAGTTTTCTATCAAATCTTTATCATAAATAGCTTATAATTTGAAATAAAGCCTGGAAAAAGCACATAAAGCAGGAGTGCTTTCGGAAGCCATTAGATTATATACATAATAGATACGCATAGGTAATTTTCTAAAAATAGAACTAAAAACCGACCAATGAAAAAAATCAATATCTCAGGTGATATGAATACACATTAGGTAGAGATGCTCAATCAACAATTGAAGCATGCTTTTGATAACAAATACACATCTAGGAATGTTGAATGTTTTATCTATTTATTTATTTATTTATTTATTTACATGCATTTGGATTACGTTCATGAACTAGGATAAGATTGGACAAATAATGAAATAATTATAATCACAGGATACGATTGTAGAAAGATGTAAATATTCCTCGCTTTGCATGTTTGCGACAAAATCAAACATATGTACAGTAAAAATTAATTTCTCTGTGTGGCCGCGATGGTTCCACGACGATTCCGTTTTCAAAAATTTGTCCAAGTTGGTTCACATAATTTAAGGTGGACATCCGCGATCATCCACCCTGCTAAACGGAATCAGCTAATCAGTCCTTGTCGCGAAAATCCACCCAAAAACAAGGACTTTGAGTTCAGCCGTGTGAGCTGTACAGTAGTTTTAAAAGACTCAATCTTAATTTGGATATATCATATATTGTTCTAATGTGAACAGAGTCTAAATTCCTGCAAGAAAATAACAACCCTATTCCTATCATGAAACAATCTAGTACCAGTCAATTATCATATAATTACATGTATATATGTACAAACACCAATCAAAACAATTAAATCAATCAAATGAATCCATCAAATGACTTGATTATAAATTTCAGAACTGACTGTTTCTAATTGTTGGTAATTAGGATCTGTGACCTCGGCAATCTCCTCTGTGATAGGTACAAAACTTGTAACATTTTCAACTTGAACAATCAAGGGAGCAGTGTTACCTTCCTTCCGCGCTATTTTGGCAACTTCTAGATATTCTTTATCACACTCGTATCTAACCAATTCTCCTTTGTGTTTTCCCATGATATGTTTTCGACAATTACCACTGGAGGCACACGTGAAGTCACAATATGTACAACGGTATGGTTTAATACCTTTCAGTAGATGTTGAATACGAATATGTTCATTGAGCTTCTGTCCAGTTTTTGTTTTATACCCACATTGATCGCACACTTTATCCTCAGATTCTGATGTGTGTTTCCACTTTTTGTGACTGTACAATGTAGATGATGTTATAAACATCATGCCACACTGATCACATGTATAATTTCTTACGTTGTTGTGTCCATTTATATGATTAGTGAATTTACGTTTTTCTGGAGTTGAATAAGCACATATGTCACATTTGTAATAAACACGGAAATCATCGTCCATCTTTTTCCTGTGTTGGTTCCACATGTGTGCTGCAATAAAATAATTACTTTTTAAAATCCTGTACGTGTAGTTTATTTGCAAAATTTCAACAGTAATGTCACTAGCATTCTTGGATTTCTTATTCTAACAAAAACTTGTAAATCCACATATGACTTTGTGATAAGTCATCTAGTAACTGAAAGATTACTTCTCTTATTCGTGGCCTCATTCTTATGCTGTTCTTGTCAATTTTATCCCAGGGGAGATTGAACTATAACCCATATGTGCATGAAGTGAACTCAAGATTTCATTGGATATTGAAAAGGTCAGACTTTCCATCCAATAAATAATTCATTTATTCAAAACAAAGGTTCTTTACTGTATAATTCTTTATATTTGTGTCTTAAATGAATACTGTAAACCGGAAAATTTTCACGGCAGTTTTATTTTCATTTGGAATGGCAGCGCTAAATAAAACGGCGTGAATATACTTGTCTAATATTGAAGTCAATGGTCAACAATTTGGCAGCGAGAATTCAAAAATGTGCGAACTAAAATCCTGTCAATTAACCGTGAAATAAAGACAGCACCAAAATTTCTGGGTTTAGAGTAGCACTAAATGTAATACCAGATGAAATAGGAACAACCATACAGTATTGATCTTAATTCACCTATGAACATGTTTTCATCAATTTCAATGCAATGTTTTTTTCCCTACTGAAGAAATAAAAGTACAGAGACCCACAGGGGGGTAGAAATTAATAAACAGCTGCGCCAACTCGCATGATACGCCCGTCGTCATCCTTCAAAACTTTAAGTGCTTTAAGTAAGGGGTTCTCAATTCAGAAACACCTATAACTGCCTAATTAAGCTTGATATCTCTTTAAGATATTAATCTGCAAAGTTAAAAGTGAGCTGATCAAAGTACTTATCAGTTAGAGTGCGACATGTAATAAATTGCCTTCAAATTGACAACAAAGTCCCATAACTCTTGCAAGAAAAATCTAAATTTCATGAAAAAGTATACAGATCGTAAGGTCATCACATCCAATACCTCTTCAAAGTTTGAAGTGAATTGGCCAAAGAGTTGTCAAGTTAGAGCGTGACGTGTAAGTCAAGTTAGAGCGTGACGTGTAAAAAATTGCCTTAAAATTAACCAATAAAGTCCCATAACTCTTGCAAGAAAAATCGAAATTTCACGAAAAAGTATTCAGATCATAAGGCCATCATACCCAATACCTCTACAAAGTTTGAAGTGAATTGGCCAAAGGGTTGTCAAGTTAGAGCATGACATGTAAAAAAATGGCTTAAAATTGATGAATAAAGTCCCATAACTCTTGCAAGAAAAATCAAAATTTCACGAAAAAGTATACAGATCATAAGGCCATCATACCCAATACCTCTACAAAGTTTGAAGTGAATTGGCCAAAGGGTTGTCAAGTTAGAGCGCGACATTTGAAACAGATGGACAGACGGACAGACAGACGGACGGACGGACAATCGGACATTGGTATACCATAATACGTCCATCATTAGACGGGCGTATAAAAAAAAACATGAAACTGTCATTAGTGTCCAAATTAGAGAAATAAAATCTATAAATTACAAGTAGTTGATTGTCAAAGTTCTATTGTCTTAAAGATTGTACATTTTACAGTTGATCTACTATAACCAATGATTTGAAAGGATAAAATCTATATTTTTCTACTTTCTATATATCCAGTATTCACATTTCATGGCCAATGTGGAAACATCTTTTCTTTAATTTCTGTCCTGTTTTCCCTTTTCCTAAACAGTGGGAGAAATTGTTTCTCCTCTCTGGGGAGAATGTTGTCTCGGCAAGTGATTGCCTGAAATTCAATTATGACATCAAATATGTTTGCTGTTTTCAGACTTTACCATTGTGACGTCATGAAAAAAGGTGACCATGCCTGATGACGTCACGCTCAAAGAACACATTTATTTCAGATGGTCAGAAAAGGGGGTCATTTTTTTGTGTTCAAAATCTCCTTGAAATCAATAGAGAAATAAAATCCATAGCCATATCTAGTGAGAAACGACATTTCTGCACTCTTGTTTGTTAAATTTTTAAATATTTTAAATGCTCTGAAAGCCTCTCGTTTATAAATTTGAAAATTTAACCATCTTTAGTGTAGAAATGTCATTTCTCACTCGATGCAGTTGTGGATTCTATATTTCTTGTCTCTAGAGAAAGAACAGAAATTTATAGCCATTGGTATGTTTTGGTACTTCTTTGCCAATTATGGATTGGGGCTTCAATGTCATTTTAAAGTCTACCAATCAATCCTTATTTGGACTTTAATTAGGGCTGATATAATGAATGACATCTATAAAGCAGACATACTGCGGATCATTATAATCACATTTGGTGTTGAGGACATGTTCTTTATAAGTGTTTTTTTTTTTACCACCAAGTGTAAAAAAAATGTATGCAAAGTATATTTTGTTGCTTGAAATTTTCTCGTCAACAGTAAACAGTGAATGAAGTGAAAATCAGGTATCAAAAATGTATTATCAATTGGTAGTGTTGTCCTGATGATGGATTATAATGGAAAATCAACAATTACTGTACAGCTCACATGGAAAACGCAAAATCCTTGTTGTCATCACGAACAAATTTTGCCAAACGTGGAATTCCACCGCCATCTTGAACGTGGACAACTAAATTGAGAACGTGGACAAAATATTTACCTGCGTGGTCCCCTCGTGACATCGTGTTGAACTCAGAATCACTGCGGGTCAACATTTAGAAATCATTGAAAATATAACTAGAAAGGAATGAGCTTAATGTCAACAAATGATATTTTTTTCCCCAAATTATTATAACCAGAAAGTTTGGCAAGCTGAAGTTAAAATAGTATTTTCTTTGCAACAAGTTTTCTGATGGGATAGTCAGTTATTTTAGAATTACGATAATTGCAAGCCTCAAATACTTTGGTTGTTTCGTTGCCGTGAAAAAAACCATGTATTTTCTGTCAAAATAATGTTCTTTCAAATATTTTCAAGCTGAAATTTGTAGGATGGAAAATAAAGTAAAATATTCAATGTCAACAGCAAGAATCCCTCGGCGTCTTATAGGTGCATAATTGTCACTTGTCAGGTCTCTGCTTTATAACTTTTAGCAAAAATATTCTGTCAAAAATCGTTTTCTATCAAAATGTTTATCATAAATAGATTAAAATTTAAAATAAAGTCCGGAAAAAGCACATAAAGCAGGAGTGCTTTCGGAAGCCATTAGATTATATACATAATAGATACGCATAGGTAATTTTCTAAAAATAGAACTAAAAACCGACCAATGAAAAAAATCAATATCTCAGGTAATATGAATACACATTAGGTAGAGACGCTCAATCAACAATTGAAGCATGCTTTTGATAACAAATACACATCAAGGAATGTTGAATGTTTATTTATTTATTTATTAACATGCATTTGGATTACGTTCATGAACTACGATACGATTGGGACAAATAATGAAATGTTTATAGGATACGATTGAAGAAAGATTCCTCGCTTTGCATGTTTGCGACAAAATTAAACATATGTACATGTAAAAATTAATTTCTCTGTGTGGCCGCGATGGTTCCACGAGGATTCCATTTTCAAAAATTTGTCCACGTTGGGTCACGTAAATTAAGGTGGACATCCGCGATCGTCCACCCTGCTACACGGAATCAGCTAATCAGTCCTTGTCGCGAAAATCCACCTAAAAACAAGGACTTGAAGTTCATCCGTGTGAGCTGTACAGTATGATAATCAATTACAAAATTATCTAACTATTAATTTGTTGTCTGATGTGTTTAAAATTTCATGTGTGTGAATTTATATTTAAATAGATATTTCAAACACTCTTTTACTCGTGTAAAATTGTTATATTATGCAAATGTTCTCATTTTAAAAATCATTTCCAGTTTGTATGAGACAACAGTAGAATTATTGTCTTGCGGTTGTTTTAATTATTCATCAATGCTTAGTTGGTTGACTAACCAATTATTGATTACGAAATTCTATAAGATTCCCATCACTACCAATGAATAAAGGGCTACGCCAAGCGCAGCATGATATGACCGCAGTATGTCGACCACTGAAATTTCAACAAAAATAGTTTAAAGTGAATGTGGACACCGTAAAGAGCTTGACACAATAATAAGTTGGACACAAAAAGAAGCTTGACAGTTATTAGCTAGGAACAAAATAGGGAAATATTCAACCCTTTTGATCACTTACTGATGCAAAAA
>MJUU01018346.1:26674-37141 GCA_002080025.1 Modiolus philippinarum | reverse complement strand
AATACGATAAATAATAAAGATTCAACAGCCAAATATGTGAAAACACCCAATTATATCCCTTTTTGACCCCTTTCAAAAAAACGGATGGGGCCACAAATCCGAAAAAAAAAATCTTTAGAATGTGCCAGAAACATCATACCAAAATTTGATAACAATCCATCCACTAGAACCAAAGTTATGCTGTCCACAGATGCTGACACCGATGACTGCGCCAATTTTGCGGTCGTATAAAAATTACCATCTGAAAAAAAGAGACATACAGTGCCACTGGGACCAAAGGCACTTTGCGAATGCGTGATCGCAGAATTTTTTTCATCATTAAAAAGACACAGACCCATGCTACCAAATTAAATAGCGTCAGTTTGGCAGAATAGTATAGTTTGAAGAACAGAAGGGGAACATTTTGAAAATTTGTCTGATCCAAATTTTTTCATATTTTCTCATATGCAGAAATCTCCATTTAGACCCTTGTGATCGTCAAACCAATATGTATATTGCTTAGTCATTGAATATGCCACAAGACACGATAACTCTTAGCATCTATGTTAAATTTAAGCAAATAATATAGAAATAGTCGAAAGTAATATGACTCAGAAAATCGGTGCCGCATTTTTCTCAAAATTTGCAATTTTCTTCCTTGTTTACTTTTCAAGTACAACTCCTCTGGAAAATGCTCGTATGTCCTTTATACCTGTGAAAATGATACAAAACGGCAATAATTCAGAAGGAGTAACATACATTAAGAAAATTCATCAAATATTTTTTCTTTGTTTTTCTAATAAGTCCAAAAGGTTACCGACTATGCATAAAGAAGGTATTTTCTCCATAGAATTATAAATGGCAACATTACGATTGACCTCCGAGACCCCCATCATGTGACCTTTCTTCGTTCATTTTTTCAACATAAGGTGGGACAGACCAACTCTTCACTACTCTGCAACTGTGGAAAAAAAGAAACAGAAGCACACTTCCTACTAGAATGCCAACAGTAGACAGACAATTCTTGATCCAATACTATGAACATGTGAAATGTACCGGTAGAAAAAAGTTACCTGCAGCAAAATAACAGCACAGTAGCGACAATTGGTGCCCTTAGGCCATAAGATTTAGGATTGAGGTTCGTAGTCTATTGTGGCCCGGATCTTGCACAGATAAGCTGAATAAAATGGAGACTGAATAGCAGTTTCAAACCCAGTGGTAAATATCAAGAGATCGCTGAAGGCAGGTCAGATCATCACATCAGATTTGTCAGGACAGATCGTCAAATTTGTGACTTTTGATCGCCGTTGCCATGGCAGGATTAGGAACTTTGAACCTCAATTTGCAGCTTACGTTCCATGGACTTTGGGTCACATAAAAAGATTTTCTGTTAATTCTGTAAAATGGCATAAAATTCCTATCAAATTCAAAGGCAGAGTAAGAAGTTTTCAGTGTGAGCCGGGCGTTTGATGACATTTGAGACTTTTAAAACTGTCACGTTTTATGATTCATGATACCTTCTTCTTCAAACTTCCCCATGCACTTATTACTGTTTTTCTTGGCATTTGGACGTTCTATTTACAATCTGAGGCACAATCTTTACCCCTCCTCCCTTCCCCTCCCTGCTGCTGCTATTTTTCCAGGTATCGTACTTAACGGGACTAAAACGAGAGGAACATCTAATACATTATTTCGAGATACATTTCGGATCAGATATTCCGGACATGTTACCATGTTCAAATCCCCCGATTTGGTAGAATGTTACATACATAACTTTGTAATATCCGCCATTTTCTTGATTGGCTTGACCTAGCCTACTGGGTTGCCATGTGTTGCTATGAAGGGGATGGGCTTATCAGTAATAGTGGAAAGGTGTATTACTATATTTTGTGAAAATTTTCTAGAATTGCCATATTTTTCAGTAAATAATTATTAATTACACGTGTTAAATATCAATTGATTCCACGATATCCCATGAAGAGCCTCTCTTTTCTTTCGTGTTACAATTTATATGCAATAATAAAATAAAGCAAGTCAGTCTGTGGTACAATTGCCAATTATTATGCTTCCTGTAAAAAACTGCATTAATAGTGTCTAGTATACTATTTTGGCATAGTACAGGGGGTCCAATCGAATTGGTAAGTGCAGCGTGTATTTTGGTAAGTGGGTATCAAGACAAATCGGTACCTGGACATTTCGGTACTCGGCTTACTATACATTTCGGTACTCGGTACTAGACAAATCGGTACTCGGTACAGGACAAATCGGGACTTGAAAATCAGTACATGGACAGATCGGTAATTAAAGGAATAAAATATATTTTCATACATAATGAGTTGTTTTTGTAAGATATTGGGTTTTTTTTTTCTTCGAAGCAATTTAATAATCGTTGGTAGTTGTTTTTTTTTAAATATTTTTTCACACTCAGTCACACATTTTAAAACAGCAAGGGCATGTTTTTCAATTAACGTAGATTGTTGGTATACAGTTATATTCAATTATTCTTCTGTTACAAAATATAATTGTTAAATTAACAACCAATTTGTTTTTACCAAAATTAGACATATTAAAATAAAACATAATTTGCAGTCTTCCTATTGGAAACAATCACTGTTACTGTAAGGAATTGAAGAAGGTATGGTTGCTAGGTTTAATTCCAACAAATACTGGTCTTTGGGGGTTTCTTGAAATTTACCAGAACTAGAACAGGAGATTTTTGCTGTCTTTCTATAAACGTTCTTCCAAAAGTCCAATACGGCGTTTTCGGGATACAGATCTACAACGGGACAACATACTTATCTTAGCACTTTGTCACGTGATAATATTGACGTTGCGGTGCTTGACGTCTTCCGCTTCGTACTTGCTGTAAATAACGGTATGTTGTAAACAGTGGTTAAATTTTCATTCTATTTTATTGCAAAGCTTGAAGTCAAGAACCGCGGTAACACGACTGCACTGTCTGCAGAATAACACAAGATTTTTATGTTTGGAAGTGAACTTAAATTTCGTCTCATTTGCGTCGATTTTACTTGAACAAATGTCTTTAAAAACGTTCAAATAAAAATCACGTCATTTAAAACAAATACTCATCTTCACAGGGAAAGTAAAATTCCCTTAATTTACAAATTAGGCAGCATTTCTGTGACGAATTTACAAAATGTGTGTTGGAAATGCAATCAACCGGAAATGTATGTGAACCTGAAAATGCCGGGAACGTCATAAAAGATGTTACGTCATTCCGGGAATGAAAGGATCTCGAAAACGTCGTATTCCGGAACGTTCCAGGTATTAGAATGGCGGGTCAAAGAGGTCAAACGGGGTAAAAATGGCGTCACTCTGTATGAGGACAAAGGGAATAAATTCTTCATTTAACATATAAAAGGTATTTATGATTTGAAAAAAAGCCGAACATGTCATAAATCAACATTTTATCCCAGGCGGGTCATTTCCAACCAATTTATTTTAGGTCAAGAAAATAAATAGGAGAATTCCTAGATAACGCTGAACTGACGTCAGGTAGATCTACCAGTTTCCAGTAGATTTGGGGTAAGATGTCGACAATTACCCAAAAATTTGAAAGTGGAATATCGTCTATTGATTCTTGATATATTGGAATTGAAAAGGTATGGTTGCTAGATAGAATTACAAAAAAAATTGATCTTTGAGAGTTTCAGCAAATCGAATCCCGGATTTCAATTTTCTAGCACAAATAACCTTGGAGAACTCTTCAATTATTGGATATCGCGAAATCAAAATTAAGCTTTGAATCCACAGTGCATTACTGCAGACCATATTCTAGATAGTGTAGTGCCAAGTTTCAAACTTGTATCTCTTAGAGTTCCCGATTTATCGGGAATCATTACAAACGGACGTAGGTAGCACGTACGTACATACAGACGGACTGCATAACATAATCCCCAAATTTTGCTAAGCGGGGGATAAATACACGTTAATTGGTACTTTAAGTATGTAATTCTCCACACGAATATATAAAATATCACTCAAAGTGGCCACTTCTGTGACCAGTTATCTAATTTTTTTGTTAGTACCGAATTGTCCAACACAAGCCCCGAAATGTCTAGTACCGAGTACCGAAATGTCCGAGTCAGTACCGAATTGTCCAGGTACCGAAATGTCCAGGTACCGATATGTCTAGGATTCTGGTAAGTGCTGCCAAAGATGGCTGACGCGCCCCGCTTCGGCAAGCAAAGGTCAGTAGTTGAGAGTGTCTTATCGTTGTACATTTACACGGTCTATTCTGTAAATATTGCGGTTCGGCTCTCCTTCCATCTGAAAACCGATACGTGTAATTACTTTAGTACAAATAACGCTTCCCAGAAAGCTATTGAAGGAAAACCGACGAGGGGTAGGTCAAATTTGAACACCCCAATTTGATCTTTGGATTTCTATACATCCAACCCATTATATGTTACGTTTGTTGTATATAATTGTTGCTTGTTGATGGGAAAACATGTCAAACATTTATTTTTCATAAGGTTGTATGTCGTTCTGTTTATTTTCGACATTACTTCAAATTTTGGTAAGTACAGAGCGGTGTACGCCAAAATTTTGGTCGGTGTCAGTTATTTTAAGGCTGTACGTCAGGGTTCAAAAAGTGACTCGTAAAATTTTGAGATATTTCCATGGATTAATTCATATCATTAGAGAATGCAAAAAAATAAAATATAAATTGGGTCAAGGCTCACAATTTTTCGCCTTTTATTGTTGAAATGTTAAAAGAAATAATAATTTTCCAAAAGTTTCATCAGAAAGAATTTTGATTGATTTTACATTGTTAGAGTTTGTTTTGCTCTTTTTTTTTTAAACAAAACGAAAAATGGGGTCTTTGAGGTTATATTCAAATTATTTAATGAATTGACATGTTCCAAATGAATATCTTTGGTGAAATATTTTTAAATAACTTCCATCAGACACATATTATGTCTCGGTCTCAAGTTCATTTTCTCAATTTATTTTATTTTATAATACATTGTATATACAAATATACTGATGTTATTAACATGTCGATATTTTTGGCTCTGGTTGTGTAAGCCAGTATAGATTATTTCTAAATATTTAAAAAAACAAACAAAAAGCAAAATACAAAACAAACAAACAAAAAAAAAAAACTTCTGAAATTTTACTAGAGGTAATAAAGACCTACATCAATATCAATAACGTTATTACACTGTAGCAAGAGAGGAGAGATTACTGTTACTGCACTATATCTTCTATTTACTGGTAAGTACTGATGAGCTCCATCACATTACAAATATTTAATTAGTTAACTAAAAAAATATAGTTTTCCATTGAAAAAAAAAAAAAAAAAATTAAAAAGTTCCGCTGCCAAACAGTGGTAACGTATTAACGTATTAGAGTAATAAATTGTATTTCCGAATAAGTCTATAGTTAAATATGTTCCATTAATTACCAAAGCAATAAAATCGAAAACATGTCTATATCGACTGCTTGCCTAGTTCCCACTTTAATTCTTTTATTTAGGGGAACTGCTCCAAATTTGACATAAAAGCTTCCCAGCATAAAACTGTAGAAGGAGTTGCGCCAACAAACCATGTACCATACATTTGACAGAACGGACGGATAAACAACGGCAATTCAATTTGCCACCGAATTTTCGTTGCAGGACCATACAAAATTATGCAGCTCTGTTGGCACTTTTAGAAATACGATATGGATAGTACTATAAAATATCAAATCATTTATCAGATAACACTCTCGACTGAAACACTACCTTCTGCTCCATCAGTTACTTAGATTGCAAATTTACCGGCACTGAACAGTTTAGAATGAATTTATTACAACATTTTGATGAAGGTGTTCGTCAAGGTGATATTATCAATCCTAATATGTTCTTTGTCTATTTATGATAATTGTTGATAATGATTTTGAATTCAGAATAAAGATAAAATCTGGTTATTTAGTCTATGCTTATATCATACAAATAATCACCAAACACCAAACAAAAAATTCTTTTGAATGTGTTTCTAATGAGGTAACAATGTTTAGACGATACTTACAAATAGCAGCAATCCTTCATCAAATATGGACCTGTCAGATACCTCTGTTGAAGGATTCGTCTAAGGATTATCTTAACCTAGTTTTGTTTGAATTAGTTGTTTGAGAGAAAGGTTATATTCAATGATTAGATATACTGAGCATGATCTTGATATTCCGGACATTAGTTGATGCCAATTAACCTATTAAAGTATGCTAATCACAAGCAGTCATAAGCAGATAAAATATATAAGGATCGATTATACCATCGTAAGTGTGTAATCAAACCTATATCCTTGGGATCTATTTATGATAATTGCCGATCATGAGTATTAATTCAGCGTGAAGGTAATATCAGGTTACTTAGTCTATGTTTATATCTTTAAGATAATAACCAGAGAAAAGTATTTTTAAAAACGTATTTCCATATGTTACAATGTTAAACTAATCTCCCAGTTCGCAGCTAGTGATGAAATGCCTTACATGCCAGCTACCTTTGATGAAGGGTCCATGTGATACCCATTGTGGTCATGTTTGCTTTCACTTAGTTGTTTGAAAGGCCGACAGTGAGGTCCTTAGCACGTATTTAATTTGACGTAGGTGTGTATCAAGGCAAAATATATTTTTGTCTATTTAAGTTGACTGCTGATCTTGATTTTGAATTCAAACTTAAAATAATGTCAGATTTATACTAAGTCCCAGCAAATGTTGGTGAAATACAAACATTTGTTCACGTTAAGAGCCCACCTAAGGACCATTGTGACAAAATTTAGATTCCAATTGGCTGTATTAAAAATCCTTATAATGTATTTAATTCGATGTCAGGTGTTCCTCAGGGTGATATAATTGACCCTTTTATATTTTTTGCATATTTTTCATGAATCTGTACTAAAGTTAAAATCAGATTACTTCATTTGTGCTCATATCTTAGAATAATCAGCAGACAAAATAAAACATTTGAACGAGTTTCCAAAGGTCACAATTTTAAACTAAGCTCTCGTTTCACAGTTATCTTTGGTGAAGTACATACATGTCAAATACCTATGTTAAAGGGCAAATCTAAGTACAATTAAGAACAAGTTTAGTTCAATTTTTTTTGAAAGACCGACGATAAAACAGTTATAATGTATTTAATTCGATGTAGGTGTGTAGCAGGGCAAATATATTTGATCATATTTTTATCTATTTAAGTTGACTGCTTATGATGATTTTGAATTCAGACTCTTTATTTTTGAAACTGAAAACATCATGAACATATAAATAGAACACTAAAATATTGACAGTTCATATATCAAGATAAATGTATACATTACAGACAGACAGAAAACAAATATTCTGTATGAATATTACAGCTATGTAATTTATTTATATGTTTTGGCTTTATCTGCACTGATGAGACATAAGTTGTCGAAATGCATATGCAGAAAACAAATTAACAGTCACTTCGGTATTTTGTTATTTATAAATTAGCTTTCTTTAACTTTGTTTTTGAGTTCATCCACTGAAAAATACCTTCCAAGGGCAACCATTTCTTATTAATAAAATTTCTTTGTGCAGAGGTTAGGAACAGCCTAGATTTCTTTTCAATATACATATAATATTTCAAAAATTCTATTCCACCTTTTGTGCATGGTAAATTATTTTTTGATCTACATATGTATAGATAATATTTTAAAATCAAAATAATGTTCTGTATTGTACAGACTTGCTTCTTGTCAGCCCCAATACCAAGAAGTACATTTGTGGATTCAGACTTAAGATTATGCCAGGTTACTACGTCGAAGCAATCTTTAAATTGGTGAAATGCAAACCTGTCAAAAAGTCTTGCTCAAGTTAAGAGCCCATCGAAGGACCGCATTGTGGCCAAATTCGGATTATATAATAGGTTGTTTTAAAAGCCGGCGATAAAACCATTAAAATGTATTCAATTCGATGTAGGTGTTCCTCAGGGTGTTATAATCGAACCTAATATATTTTTGTAAATTTATTATCATTGAATCTCGACTAAAGTTAAAATCAGAATATTTCGTTTGTGCTTATACATGTATCTTAAAATAATCACAAGACAAGATAAAACCTGTGAATGTTAAATTAAGCTCTCGTATCACCGTAATCTTTGGTGAAATGTGGACCTGCCAAATACCTCTGTTGAAGAGCCCATCTAAGGACCATTATGAACAAGTTAAGTTCCAATAGGTTGTTTCAAAGGCCGACGAAAACTCTTGCAATGTATTTTATTCGATGTAGGTGTGCGTCAAGGTGATAAAATCTATTATATTATTTTTATTGTCTATTTATGTTCGTTGATTATGATTTTGGATTAAGACTAAAGTTGATTTCAGGTAACGTAAATCTTGAAAATAAGCACTGGCTATCACAAAAATTCATCTTTCGGGAGTGTAAAAAAATCTGTTAAAGTTATTGAAAAAAATGAAATAAATGAATTCAACAAAACATTTTCCTATCTACTACCGGTTTCACTGCGTATTGCAGATTTTACCTTAGTTGGAGGGTATACTAAACAAATGTCTACCCAAGGAACAGGAGATCTCGATAAACTATTATGGGAGGTCAGAACCTTGGTTTAAAATGATCTAATTGTTAAGAGCCGGCGATAAAACCATTAGAATGAGTTAAATGCATTCCTTTTCTGTTTTTGTAACCTTACGATAACCTTGATATAACAGAGCAGAATTGGAAATCAAAGATTTTGTAAATCATGATTTCATGGAAGATGGTGAACACTTATCTTCTTTTTTCATGAAAAAAAAATTATAAGGAAAGGAGTTTTTTATTCTGATTAACAATATAAGGGAAAAAATGAAACTGTTTCTACATTTTTCTACAACATGCCCAGATTTAAATTGTTATTTTTTTTTATCATTTCGCAAAAGAAGTTTTCATAATTCATAATATTTTTGGCGACGGTATGGTGAGGTCACTTTACAGAATAACAAGCAAGAAATCTTTGATTTTCTCCCTGTTAAAACTCGTAAATGAACCTAAGTCCTTTGTTATGTATAAGCTCGATATTTTCCAACTTGATTCACAGCAGATTTGAACACTTACAGTTTTACTATTCAATAAACAATAAAGGATATGGAGAAAACAAACGCACATGAGACAAAGTCTCTACTTTTGCATTTAACATGAAGGAACTAATTCTTCTTGCCAAAGATAAAACTTTCCATTTGCAGTTATGGACTTTTTTACACATATTTGACGCGATTCGATATTTGACATAATACAAATATATGCTTCATTCTGTTGTTCTCTCTGTTCTTTCTCATTCATTTTCAATATTCTGGAACAAAATACGACGATGCTGTCACTTTCTGCAGGTTAAATGTTCGGCAAAAAACTTTTTTCTTAGGAAAAATATGATAAAAGATGCAGATATCTTTTGTTATAATATTTCCATAGAATTGGAATATATTGCACTTACCAATTTGGCGTACACCGCACCGCACTTACCAAAATTTGAAGTAATGTCGAAAATAAACTAAACGACAAACAACCTTATGAAAAATGAATCTTTGACATGTTTTCGAACCATCAAGCAACAATTATATACTACAAACGTAACATATTATGGGTTAGATGTATAGAAATCCAAAGCTGAAATTGGCGTGTTCAAAATTTTGACCTACCCCACGTCGGTTTTCCTTCAATAGCTTTCTGGAAAACGTTATTTGTACTAAAGTAAATACACGTATCGGTTTTCAAATGGAAGGAGAGCCGAAACGCAATATTTACAGAATACACCGTGTAAATATACAACGATAAGATACTCTCAACTTCTGACCTTTGCTTGCCGAAGCGGGGCAAGACAGCCATCTTTGGCAGCACTTACCAAAATACACGCTGCACTTACCAATTCGATTGGACCCCCTGTAGTATACCTACTGCCATGTACTATGCCTGTCACGTGACTTGGGAGGCGGAGTTACAGTATTGTCAATTAAATAGTGATGAAAATCTTACTTGTAGGGATCTACTGTCATAGAAATCAACCTTAATTTGGTAATATTTCTAATAAAATAAAGTTTTTACCCACTTGTGCCCATTCATTGTAATTATCTCTTCATTTTAAATCATGAAATAAATGAATTTCAGAGATCTTTTAAATTTCCATGACATTATGCAACTATTGAAATATAGGAATTTAAACTGACAGTAACTAAATCGAACAATTATTTATTAAATTTGAAATTGTAATAAAAAGATGAAAATTAATGACACAGTCAGCATAATAATGATAATAACATTGTGTTTAGCAATGACTATGCCAAAATAGTGGTCAGGGTTGAATATATACGCATAGTGCACAACCCTGACCACTATTTTGGCATAGTCATTGCTAAACACAATGTTATTATCATAATAGCTACCCCGTTCAACAGTAAGGGACCGACCATTTAACCTGAAGGGGGGGGGGGTTATGGTTTTTTTTTCTGGACAGAAAATTTTTTT
>MJUU01018344.1:72057-82904 GCA_002080025.1 Modiolus philippinarum | reverse complement strand
TTTGTTTTTTCTTTGCTGACTTTAATTGGTCATTTCTACCACATAACAATATCAAATAGATTTTTCTCTCTAAAGACCGAATTTTCGAATCCGATAAAGAGAAGAAGCTATCAGAAAAATTATAACAATTTTTCCAAATTGCGCACAATTTGAATTACATATATATATATAAGAAGATGGGATTCCAGATTTGAAAAAATCTATTCTGTATTGGAATCGAAAGAGTTGTTAAAGCAACTATGTTTTTGCAGGTTTCGTTGATTAAGGAGAAACAATACTATCATTCCGTATACAAAAGAACGAAGAAATTTATGTAAATTTTGACTTTAGCAAAAGTCAAATAATAAAGATATATTTTTTAAAGATACCCCGGGGGACCCCTGATAAGAGCAGACCTAGATTAACTTTCAATTGCGACTACAAAGACAAATATAACCATCCCTAGAAATTGCCGAAATATACAAAGCTGCCGAAACATTTTCTATAAATTAGTGTAGGGTGCATCGAACAATGGAGTTACGTGGATGCTTGGTGCTATTTTATACAAAAAACACAAAAAAAACTTTTATTTTCCAAATTGCGTTGATGTAATTCACTGATCGTTCTATTCATGGTCGAGGCACTATAGCATCGTGATATAGCAATCGTGATATTAACAACCATTTTATTCAAGAACTATACTTACTTGGTATCTTGTACGCACTATAGACCTTGTACGCACTAATTTCCTGATCGCCACCATAAAAACGTGATACATCTGAAAACACTGCGCATAAAGGTAATTTCTAATACGGATATAAAATAAATAAATACTTTCAAATTTTGTTATTTCATTGGTGGATCCAAGAAGGGGTGTTCCGGGAATCGGAACCCCCATTTTGGACAATAATTAATACCCTGATGTTTTAGTAAGAAATAACCCCAAAATTTTAGAAATATCCTTTAACTTTTAAATTGGATCCAACTTTTCAAATTTTTGGGGTAATTTTGAAATATTATTCTGACCACCTTTTTTATATTGCTCTCCTCTCATTATTTTATAATGTTAAGTTTTTTTACAATGTACTTAATGAGTGTTCTGTGCTTTTCTATACGTTGTAATTGTCCACTACCCTAAGACACTAGTGATTTTGTAGGGCAATGGATGACAAATAACTAAATACCGAGGTTACTGTGAATTTAAATTCTGCATATGCGCATTTCGACAACTAATGTCTCTTCGGTGACAGTGATTGTAGGAGGACTTTGATAGTTCAATTTATATTTGTAGACGACCCAGCGTCCATGAAAAATAAAATGGATGTAGCATTGTTCGACATGTAGCAATGAACTCCGCTAAAACCGGATTAAAGGACTGTCTTGAACTTACTATAAGGTATGTCATTGAGCAGATCCCATTATTATAAGCTTAATTGTGACTTCAAGTAGAATAACAACAGTAAAAGCGTATTGAGTATAGGTTCTAACTCATATTTATAGACTTTGTCAGACATCGATTGAAAGGTCTGAGAGTAAGCCTTCTCAGTACCGCTTGCACAATGCCATCACCATTTCCTTTACAGTTATATACTAATTACATAGACAAATAATACCTTAATCAACACCATAACCAGAACCAGCTTCTATAACTTTTCTGAGTAGTTAATAACTAATTCCGAATTCGTTTCTCCACAATATAAATTGTATATATTTTTAACTGTAGATCCGTGTGACAATCCTAACTTGCTGGATGAAAGGTATGGTGCGGAAAGTCGATCCACAGCTAATGTGTATAACTTTACCTGGCAACTCGCCATTGCTGATGACAGGTTGACACCTGAGGGTTGGTATAGAGTTGTCAGCAATGCGGGTGAAGAAATGCCAACATCTGCTCCAGGTATTTTAAGTTGTGGAACATGGAGTCCAATATGGTTAAATGGTTAGTATTACATTCTTTGATCACGAAAAAAATAACATCTTTTCGGGAGTGGGAAGAGTAAAAGTAAATTAAACTTCCAATCAAACAATAAAGTTAGATTACTGCATAAAATTATTTCTAAGATTGTACAATATAATTAATCTTATGATAAATATCCTACGGGTTATAAATATTAATGTCAAATTTTTCAGTATGCAAAATTGTTACTCCATGTATAAATGTTAAATTTCCTTATTACGTTTTATATACTCTTGGTCATTAATATGGAACCTTTTTTGAGTTTATGGTCTTCCAAACGTCTAGATTTTATCTGCACTGAGGAGACATAAATTGTCGAAATGCGCATATGCAGAATTTAAATTCACAGTAACTTCAGTTTTCAGTCTTTTGAGATGCTTAAGATATTTAAGGTCTGACTGTTAAAAAAATATCAAAGTACCCTTTAAAAATTGCTGAAATTATCACTCAAATCATTTTGTGAACGATGGGCTTCAAAAATTGCATTTTTGGGAATAATTTGCACGCCAAATATTTGATTTAAAAAATGTTCCATTTTCACTAAAAGGTGGGTTTCAGAACGGACTGAAGGAGTGGTTTGAGAGATTCGTAGAATCTGAGACTTTCGTGCTTCACATCTAGGAAACAATGTGTAAAGCGTAATATTAAACATTCATCCACACACTCTTGTGCATAATGCTTCCAAACTTCTAATTTTGGCTCAGGAAATACGAATATTCCATATCATATAACGGTGCTCCTATCTACTGGAGGAATATGTAGGCAAATTACACAACAACATATTGCTTTTAATTATATTTAATTTTCAAATGATATCTATAATGACCGCATTCTTTGCATCTCCTAAGTAACCATCGAAGTTTTGTTCTTCCGAAATTTGTCTTTAAAACATTTATTTTCTTTCTAAAAGTCGCCGATTTATTAGAAAATAACTTATTCCGGAGATCGTTCCCGTTTCGGAGCTTATAAGCTTTCATGCATGCTCAATAATGTCAAGTGCTAAAATTTACTGGTTTACGGTCGACATCACCCTCTTGTAGACCGCTATGGGATATCTGTTTACCAGATGACAACAGATCTTTCTTTGTAAAGCTTAATTGTTGTTTCCTCTACCGGATTTGAGATGTTTAACACGGCGGGTGTCTTATAAAGAGCAGGAGATGCCTACTTTACCGGTGGACCTGATCTCACCCATGGTTTTTTCGGGGGTCCGTGTTGTTCATCTTTAAGGTGCCTTACTCATGTTGTTTCTCTGATTCTTTGTTGTTTCCGATCGATGTTACCATTGTCCTTGGATTATTCCTTTTGGATTGGCGGTTGGTTCTCACTTTAATACTTTGTTATTATGTGAATGTTAAATGGGCCAAATTAGCAATAAACCATGATATATTGAAGAAATTTATCATGATAAGGAGGGGTATTTGCCAAAAATACAAGTCGCGGGACGGTAAAATTTCCCGAGCTGAAAGGCGAGGGAAATTAAGACCCAAGACTGGTTTTTTGGCAATATCCCGACGTTCATGATATATCTGTTTAATTACAGCGAATGTCTCATTCATCAAAGCGCACAGATGACTCTGGGACAAATACCACGGTGAGGTGGTATTTGCCAAAAAATAGCACGGCTATTAACCAATCGGAATGCAGCTTACTTACATAAGGTGTAATTATACGAGAAATACTTTCAAATATTACATGCGAAAGCACATCATTGCATGGTCCTTCATCACTTTGTTCAAAAGCACTGAAATTTGTCTGGCTTGCTTCATTGTTTAAAGTTTAAAAAATATTCTTAAAATTATTGTGAATTTGCAGATGTTTGATATATAAACAACCTGCCCATTGGCAGCTCCAAAGGGGGGCGAAGGTTGAATCCCTTTTTTTTTTTTTGGAAAATGGAACTCTCATTTTTCTTGCAAATTTTTTGAATATCGTGCTTCAAAATTAAGCAGAACTGACAAAAAATCAGTAAAAAATTACCAGGAACCTCCTTTTTAACCTCAGTGGAACCCCCTTTTCCGGCAACTGGATCCACTGGGCATTGAACACCTACCCCCCCCACACCCCCAAGCCCTGGCATCCCCCCAGCCCTGGCATCTTTAACCCTACAATGATAAATGATGAATTTGAATAAACAAAAGTAAAAAAAGAAAAAACAAATAACAGAGATTCGATTGAAATGCTCTTACCACATGTACCAGAAAACAAGAGGCTTTGACTAACAGTGAATAAGTGAAATAAAAAAGATAAAAATAATTATAATAAAATATAAAAGTTAAAAACATGTTTGTAACAGTTTATTCGGAAACTACTTATATATTTATTACCACTGGACCGATTTTTTTACACTTTTGCCGATAGGAGGAAATATTGGTATCAATTTTCTCAGCAACTACTTTCACAGCTTTTGATGTTTGGTATGCAGCAGCAAACATGACAGGTCCTATACTATAGGATTTGATTTCAGGTCTGTTACTATTGTCAACTTACTCTATCAGAATTGTTAAAATTTTCCCGCTATTTTGCGAGCATCTTCTAGTTTTATTACTTGTGAGGTTTTTGGTGAGCGGTGTGGACAGGATTTAAAAGTTTAAAAGTTTTTACATGTAGGCAGGGATGACATTGTAACATTTTATAACTGATGTGATGTGGTAGCTGAAATATATCTTGTGTTAGTCATTTTAATAATGAAACGTTTGTCTTTAGTTTATTATTAACACTTGGTCAATGCTACTCCTAGTGAACGTATACTAAAATGCAGTGATCGGACCCTAAGACCTACTTTATTTGAAAAATTGCAATATTTAAATTTTTGTAAGTTTTGTTTCACACTGAGGAGTAAATTCCCTCGTGCAAAGCTCTATTCTAACTTGATTTTGAATTTCCATGCAGGTTTCATTGCTTATTCTAACATTTTTTGCTTTTAAGGTCTTCCAAAATTTGATTCCCCAGATCTTGTCTTTAGCACTTATATCCCATATCTCCGACATAATCTATTCTACATGTAACAAAAGAACCATCTCAATTTAGTTTTGATAAGATATTTAAGTGTCCAAAACGAAGTTTGGAGAGACTTTTAGTTTTTGCTCCGTTTCTTATTATTATTAAGTCGCCCAAACAAAGTTTGGCGACTTCTTGTGTTTGCACCGTTTCTTATTAAGTCGCCTAAACAAAGTTTGGCGACTTCTTGTGTTTACACCGTTTCTTATTATTATTATTATTCCGCCTCAAAAATCATCTTGTCCAACCAAATTCTAAGAGATCACTTGCCCAATCATTATCAAACTTCCCAGATAGATAGATCACCACCCAAAGATGTGCACTTGTGTGTTGAAATTTTCCAAATGACCACCATCATTGGTCACTTTGAAATTTGACCCCAAATCTTATCATTTGATTAACTCGGAAACTGTAACAGATAGCTAATACATTGTAATGACAAATATGTCAGTTAGGTCATGCCCGACATTTGTTACATTAAGACCGAAACCCTATGCTCAACCGTTCAGTTATGCCCCTTGAAAATTTCATCATATCTTTAAACATGTTTTTCTCGGAAACGGTAAGAGATAGAAACCTGGAACCTTTTCCATTCAACTTAGGTGATATGTGATACATTTAAAAATGCAAAGGTCAAAGGTCATTGGTCACTTTGAACTTTGACCCTAGACCTTATTATTGGATTAACTCATAAACCGTAATAGATAGCTGATAAAATGTAATGGCAAAAATGTGCATCTTTTTTAGTTCTCCATTTGGTACTCTGGGTCTAAACTCATTGGACCAACCGTTTTGGGCCTTTAGGCCAAAAACCGATTTTAAATGTCTGATTTCGGGGTTTTGGCTTATAGCTCAAATACCATTGAAGATACAAAGACACATTCAATAGAAAAAATGTTCAGGAGGACTTGACCTTCAAAACAAGACAAGGTCAAAGGTCAAGGTCACAGCCAAAAAACTTAATTTGACGTTAAAGTATCAATTAATGTATATATGTAGCTTATAATCTTGATTTATCGATGATAAGAACATAATGATGCATAATGATGCAACTTCCGTGAAAGACATATCAATTTTTCTGAGAAGAATTAACGAACTAGCATTTTCAATGATGTGTGATCCCAACTTATTGAAACTTGCATGTATGTCAGTGTAAATTAAAAATTTTGAAATAATTACACACCATAGAGGAAATCTTCTACTTCATCATATTATAAATAGAAATGATTTTTCTGATGCAACCCCACTGCTGATGAAGTATATAAATGTGAATCAAAGTTACTTTTATCACTGTCAGACAGACACAATTATTATTTCATTGAGGAATCATTGTTCTTTCAAAGTACAAGAAAGAATGAATTCTGGTTTGGGAGACTTCTGTGTTTGAATCCAAACACATTATCACTCGTTATTATTAAGTCTCCCAAACGAAGTTTGTGGAGACTTATAGTTTTTGCTCCGTTTCTTATTAAGTCTCCCAAACGAAGTTTGTGGAGACTTATTGTTTTTGCTCAGTTCTTATTATTCTTTTTAATATTAAATCTCCCAAACGAAGTTTGTGGAGACTTATTGTTTTTGCTCAATTCTTATTATTCTTATTATTATTATGTCACCCCAGACGTAGTCGGGGTGACATGTTGTTATTCTACGTTTCTTCTGATTATTATTATTATTATTATTATTCTTTTTCTTCTTCCAATAAATTTCATCCGAAGGATTATTTTGTGATGTCTTGATGTATTCAAATGAAACTTGGTAGGAAGTTAGATCAGCATAAGGAGTTGTGCTTTCCATGAAAAAATTTTCAAAATGGCCGCCATTTCCAAGATGGCGGCCAAATTACGTCGAAATTTCAACTTTGTCGGATTTCAATGAAAATTGATTTCTAGGTAGATTTTGACGCTGCGAACAACATGGGATCTTCGAATGGTGAGTCTGGGGTGACATCAGCTATTGCTTGCAATTGCAAATCTAGTTCTTTTTCTTCTTGTTCTTCCGGCGTAAAATTTTTCTCCGGAACATATCTCAAAGGCCTTTGACCGGAACCTCATGAAACTTCATATGCTGGTAGAGGACAATGAGAAGATGTGCCATCCGGTCTTGGAATTTCCAAAATGGCGACCGTTGCCATAGAAACTGAAAAAAGGCGGGGAAATTCAAAGTGCTCAGAATTGGATGAAATTTTACAGGAAGGTTGCCTAGCATGCATAGAATTGATTTTTGGTCTTAAAATTTTCAAAATGGCGGCCGTTGCCATGAAAACTGAAAAAAGGCAGGAAAATTAAAAGTGCTCAGAATTGGATGAAATTTGACAGGAAGGTTGCCTAACATGCATAGAATTGTTATTTGGTCTCAAAATTTTCAAAATGGCGACCGTTGCCATGGAAATTGAAAAAAAGCGGGAAAATTCAAAATGCTCAGAATTGAATGAAATTTGACAGGAAGGGTGTCTATCATGCATAGAATTGTTTCATTGTCTCAGAATTTCCAAATTGGCGGCCGTTGCCAAGGTAACTGAAAAAAGGCAGGAAAATTCAAACTGCTCAGAATTGGATGAAATTTGACAGAAAGGTTGCCTAGCATGGAATCGGATAAAATTTCACAGAAGGATTACTGGATGTGGGAGTTCGTTTGGGAGACTTTTGTGTTTCGCTCTGCAAACAAAGTGATTACTTGTTAAGTCTCCCAAACGGAGTTTGGGGAGACTTATTGTTTTACTACCGTTTCTTATTATTATTATTATTTTTTTTTTTTTTATTCTTCCCTCTTCTTCGCCACTGAACTTGTTCGGAAGTTTTCTCGGAGAATATTGGTCCGATCTGTATGAAACTTCACAGGATGATAGATACCTATGCCGCGGGATGCACTTGGGTCTTGAAATTTTCAAAATGGCCGCCGTTGCCATGGAAACGGAAAAAAGGCGGGAAAATTAAAAGTGCTCCAAATTGAACGAAACTTCACAGGAAAAATGTATTCAAATAGTAGAACACATTTTTGGACCAAATAATTTCAAAATGGCCGCCGTTGCCATGGAAACGGAAAAAAGGCGGCAAAATTGAAAGTGCTCCAAGTTGGATGAAATTTCACAGATGGGTTGTCAAGATTGTGCTGAACTCAAATAAAAAGCCATCTCCTGTGACCATGGGAGGTTTGGGAGACTTTTATGTTTGTATTCAAACATAGGAACACTAGTTATTATTACTTCCGGCGTAAAATTTTTGTCCGGGCCATATCTCAAAGACCTTTCACCGGAACTTCATGAAACTTCATATGTTGGTAGAGGACAATGGGAAGATGTGCCATCCGGTCTTGGAATTTCCAAAATGGCGACCGTTGCCATGGAAACTGAAAAAAGGCGGGAAAATTAAAAGTGCTCAGAATTGGATGAAAATTGACAGGAAAGTTGCCTAGGATGCATAGAATTGAATTTTGGTCTCAAAATTTTCAAAATGGCGGCCGTTGCCATGGAAACGGAAAAAAGGCGGAAAAATTTAAGTGGTCAGAATTGGATGCAAATTTACAGGAAGGTTGCCTAGCATGCATAGAATTGAATTTTGGTCTCAAAATTTTCAAAATGGTGGCTGTTGCCATGGAAACGGGAAAAAAGGCGGGAAAATTCAAAGAGCTCAGAATGGGATGAAAATTGACAGGAAGGTTGCCTGGCATGCATGGAATTGAATTTTGGTCTTAAAATTTTCAAAATGGCGACCGTTGCCATGGAAACAGGAGAAAGGCGGGAAAATTCAAAGTACTCAGAATTGGATGAAATTTCACAGGTGGCTTGGTGGATATGGGCGTTCGTTCGGGAGACTTTTGTGTTTCGCTCTGCGAACGCAGTTCTTACTTGTTATTATTATTCTTCTTTCTTTCTTTTTCTTCTCCCGCAAGTGTGTCCGCCCTCGTTCTCAGCCATCTTACCACCGATCTTAATGAAACTTGACATAGTGATAAAGGACGATGTGTAGATGTACAATCCGGTCTTTTAATTTTCAAAATGGCCGCCGTTGCCATGGAAACTTGAAAAAAGGCGGGAAATTTAAAAGTGCTCCAAATTGGATGAAATTTTACAGGAAGATTGTAAAAGATGTATAGAACATATTTTTGGGTCATTAATTTTCAAATGGCGGTCGTTGCCATGGAAACTGAAAAGGGCGGGAAAATTAAAACTGCTCCAAATTGGATGAAATTTTACAGAAAGATTGTACAAGTTGTTTTGAACCTATTTTTGAGTCATTAATTTTCAAAATGCCAGCCATTGCCATGGAAACTGGAAAAAGGCGGGGAAATTAAAAGTTTGATGAAATTATGAGGGTTCGTTGTGGAGACTTTGTGTTTGCATCCAAACACAGTTATTACTTGTTATTATTCTTTTTCCGCTTCTTCCGGCGTAAAATTTTTGTCCGGGCCATATCTGGAAGACCTTTCACCAGAACTTCATGAAACTTCATATGTTGGTAGAGGACAATGAGAAGATGTGCATCCGGTCTTGGAATTTCCAAAATGGCGACCGTTGCCATGGAAACTGAAAAAAGGCGGGAAAATTAAAAGTGCTCAGAATTGGATGAAAATTGACAGGAAGGTTGCCCAGCATGCATAGAATTGATTTTTGGCCTTAAAGTTTTCAAAATGGCGGCCGTTGCCATGGAAACGGAAAAAGGCGGGAAAAATCAAAGTGCTCAGAATTGGATGAAAATTGACAGGAAAGTTGCCTAGGATGCAAAGAATTGAATTTTGGTCTCAAAATTGTCAAAATGGTGGCCGTTGCCATGGAAACGGGAAAAAAGGCGGGAAAATTCAAAGTGCTCAAAATGGGATGAAAATTGACAGGAAGGTTGCGTAGCCTGCATGGAATTGAATTTTGGTCTCAAAATTTTCAAAATGGCGGCCGTTGCCATGGACACGGAAAAAAGGCGGGAAAATTCAAAGTGCTCAGAATTGGATGAAAATTGACAGGAAGGTTGTCTAGCATGCATAGAATTGAATTTTGGTCTCAAAATTTTCAAAATGGCAGCCGTTGCCATTGAAACGGGAAAAAAGGCGGGAAAATTCAAAGTGCTCAGAATGGGATGAAAATTGACAGGAAGGTTGCCTAGCATGCATGGAATTGAATTTTGGTCTTAAAATTTTCAAAATGGCGACCGTTGCCATGGAAACAGGAGAAAGGCGGGAAAATTCAAAGTACTCAGAATTGGATGAAATTTCACAGGTGGCTAGGTGGATATGGGCGTTCGTTTGGGAGACTTTTGTGTTTCGCTCTGCGAACACAGTTCTTACTTGTTATTATTATTATTCTTCTTTCTTTCTTTTTCTTCTCCCGCAAGTGTGTCCGCCCTCGTTCCCGGCCATCTTACCACCGATCTTAATGAAACTTGACATAGTGATAAAGGACCATGTGTAGATGTGCAATCCGGTCTTGAAATTTTCAAAATGGCTGCCGTTGCCATGGAAACTGAAAAAGGGCAGGAAAATTCAAAGTGCTCCAAATTGGATGAAATTTTACAGGTAGATTGAACAAGTTGTGTAGAACATATTTTTGGGTCAAAACTTTTCAAAATGGCAGCCGTTGCCATGGAAACTGAAAAAGGCGGGAGAATTAAAAGTGCTCAAAATTGGATGAAAGTTTGAAGGAAGATTGTACAAATTGTGTAGAATATATTTTTAGGCCGAAACTTTTAAAAATGGCGGCCGCTGCCATGGAAACTGGAAAAATGCAGGAAATTAAAAGTGCTCCAAATTTTAATGAAATTTTGCAGGAAGATTGTACAAGTTGTTTGGAACTTATTATTTGGTCAAAAATTTTCAAAATGGCGGCAGTTGCCATGGAAACTGGAAAAAGGCGGGAAAATTAAAAGTGCTCCGAATCGGATTAAATTTTACAGAAAGATTATGCAAGTTGTTTGGAACTTATTTT
>MJUU01018344.1:37620-57918 GCA_002080025.1 Modiolus philippinarum | reverse complement strand
TTGCCATGGAAACAAAACCAGAAACGTATTTTTTTTTTTTTTTGAAAAAATGAGTTTTCCGACAAAAAAGGAATTTTGAGGAATATATATTAAATAGGTTATAAGGGGAACCCCTGCCCAAATTTATTGTGGAAAGGGTCTGAAATTGGATGTAATGGACAAAAGAGCATTTGGTTGTTCATAGAAGCAAAACAAGAAATTATTTTTTTACATAGGTTATGAGGGGAAACTCCTACCCAGATTTTTTTCAAAAGGGAGTCTTGTAATGCCTTGGTATCCGATATGGGAGTTCGTTTGGGAGACTTTTGTGTTTCGCTTGCGAACACAGTTATTACTTGTTATTATTATTTTTCCGCCTCTTGAAATCATTTTGTCCAACCAAATTCTCAGAGACCACTTGACCAATCATAATCAAACTTCACAGGAAGGTAGATCACCACCCAAAGATGTGCACTTGGGTGTTGAAATTTCCCAAATGACCACCATCATTGGTCACTTTGAACTTTGAACCCAAATCTTATTATTGGATTAACTCGGAAACTATAAAAGATAGCTAATAGAATGTAATGACAAAAATGTTAGTTAGGTCATGGCGGACATTTGTTGCATTCGGGCCGAAATTCTATGGTCAACCGTTCAGGAGTTATGCCCCTTGAAAGTTTCGTCACATCTTTTAAGTAGGTTTTTCTCGAAAACGGTAAGAGACAGAAACCTGAAACCTTTTCCATTCAACTTAAGTGATATATGTTACATTTAAAAATGCCAAGGTCAAAGGTCATTGGTCACTTTGAACTTTGACCCTAGATCTTGTCATTGGATTAACTCATAAACTATAAAAGATAGCTGAAAACATGTAATGGCAAAAATGTGTAATTTGTTAAGATCTACATTTGTTACTTGGGTCCAAAATTATTGGACCAATCGTTTTGGGTCTATGGACCAAAAACTGATTTTTGGTGTCTGATTTCGGGTTTTTTACTTATAACTCAAATACCATTGCAGATACAAAGAGACATTCATACAAAAAATTTAAAGGAAGATGTGACCTTCAAAATGAAGTCAAGGTCAAACTTCAAGGTCAAAGACAGAAACTTTATTTCATTTAAAAGAATCAACAAACGGACATATTAAGCTTAAATTGTTGAGCAATGATGATAATATTATGACGCAACTTCCGGGAAAGACCTTTCAATTGTATTTCGAACAATTGACGTACTAGTTATCTCAAAAATGGATGGTCAAAATTCAAAGAAACTTGTCTGTATTTCAATGTAATTTAACATTTTGATATAATTACACACCTAGGGGAAATGCCTTTGTTCTTACTATATAAATAGAAATGATTTTTCTGATGCAATCACAAAGTGTGTACAAGTTAATCAAAAATATTGATATCACTGATAAACAGAACTTCGATGAGTTTTAAGTCCCTTATTCTAAATCGAGGACTCATTATCTTTTCAAAGAACATTAAAGAATTATTATTATTTTTCCGCTTCTTCTTGCCATAATCTTGTCCTACCAAATTCTCAAAGACCATTTGCCCAATCTGAACCAAACTTCATAGGATGTTAGATCTCCACCCAAAGAGGTGCATTCGGGTATTTGAATTTTCAAAATGACCACCATCATTGGTCATTTTGACCTTGAACCCCAAATCGTATTATTGGATTAAGTCATAAACTGTAGAAGACAGATGAAAATATGTAATAACAAAAATGTTTGTTAGGACATGACGGACATTTCTTACATTTGGACCGAAACTCTTTGGTCAACCCTTCATGAGTTAAGCCCCTTGAAAATTTCGTCATATCTTTAAACATGTTTTTCTCGGAAACGGTAAGAGATAGAAACCTGGAACCTTTTCCATTCAACTTAGGTGATATGTATTACATTTAAAAATGCCAAGGTAATAGGTCATTGGTCACTTTGAACTTTGACCCTAGACCTTATTATTGGATTAACTCATAAACAATAATAGATAGCTGATAAAATTAATGGCAAAAATGTGTATCTTTATAAGTTCTCCATTTGGTACATTGGGTCTAAATTCATTTGACCAACCGTTTTGGGCCTTTTGGGCCAAAAACCGATTTTAAATGTCTGATTTCGGGGTTTTGGCTTATAGCTAAAATACCATTGAAGATACACAAAAAAAACATTCAATAGAAAAAATGTTCAGGAAGACTTGACCTTCAAAATGAGGACAAGGTCAAAGGTCAAGGTCACAGCCAAAATACTTAATTTGACGTTAAAGTATTAATTAATGTATATATGTAGCTTATAATCTTGGTTTATCGATGAATTAACAATAAGAATATAATGATGCATCTTCCGGGAAAGACATATCAATTGTTCTTAGAAAATTTACGAAATATCATTTTCAAAGATGTAAGTTCCCAACTTATTGAAACTTGTATGTATGTCAGTGTAAATCAAAATTTTGAAATAATTACACACCATAGAGGAAATCTTCTACTTCATGATATTATAAATAAAAATGATTTTTCTGATGCAACCCCACTGCTGATGAAGTATATACATGTGAATCAAAGTTACTTATAGCACTGTTAGACAGACACAAAATGAGTTAAGACCACAATTATTACATTGAGAAATCATTGTTCTTTCAAAGTACAATAAAGAATGAATTCTGGTTTGGGAGATTTCTGTGTTTGCATCCAAACATATTATCACTCGTTATTATTATTTTTCCGCCTTTTGAAATCATTTTGTCCAACCAAATTCTCAGAGACCAAATTTTTTTTGGAAAGGGTTTGAAATTGGGTGTAATGGACAAAAGAGCACTTTGTTGCCATGGAAACAAAACCAGAAACGTATATTTTTTTTTTGAAAAATTGAGTTTTCTTATAAAAAAGGGAATTTTGAGAAATATGTATTAAATAGGTTATAAGGGGAACCTCTACCAAAATTTTCTTTGGAAAGAGATCTGAAATTAGATGTAATGGACAAAAGAGCATTTGGCTGCCATGGAAACAAAACAAAAAGCATATTTTTTTTGGAAAATCAGGTTTTCTGATAAAAAGAAGGAATTTTGAGAAATATGTATTACATAGTTTATATGGGGAACCCCTGCCCAAATTTTTTTTTTTTTTTTGGAAAGGGTCTGAAATTGGGTGTTATGGACAGTAGAACACTTTGTTGCCATGGAAACAAAACCAGAAACGTATTTTTTGTTGAAAAATTGAGTTTTCTGACAAAAAAAAGGAATTTTGAGAAATATGTATTAAATAGGTTATAAGGGGAACCCCTGCCCAAATTTTCTTTGGAAAGAGATCTGAAATTGGATGTTATGGACAAAAGAGCATTTGGTTGCAATTGAAACAAAACCAAAAGCATATTTTTTTTTAAAAAATCAGGTTTTCTGATAAAAAAGAAGGAATTTTGAGAAATATGTATTACATAGCTTAAAAGGGGAACCCCTGCCCAATTTCTTTTTGAAAGGGTGTAAAATTGGTTGAAATGGACAAAGGAGCACTTGGTTGCCATGGAAATAAAACCAGATGCATATTTTTGTTGTTGAAAATTGAGATTTCTGATAAAAAAGGGAATTTTGAGAAATATGTATAACATTGGTTACAAAAGGAAGCCCTGCCCTAATTTTTTTTTTAGAAAGGGTCTGAAATTGGATGTAATGGACAAAAGAGCATTTGGTTGTGATAAAAACAAAACCAGAAGTTATTTTGTTTGTTTGTTTGTTTGTTTTTTTTTTTTTAATGTTGAAAAATCAGGTTTTCTGATTAAAAAAGGTATTATGAGATATATGTATTACATAGGTTATAAGGGGAACCCTGCCCAATTTTTTTTTCAAAAGGGAGTCTCGTAATGCCTTGACATCCGATATGGGAGTTCGTTTGGAAGACTTTTGTGTTTCGCTTGCGAACACAGTTATTACTCATTATTATTTCGCTTTCTTTCTTTATTCTCGTCCGGATGAACTTGTCCGAACCAGATTTAAGTGACTATTTGACTCACAAATTTAAAACTTTGTAGGATGTTAGTCCCATATATCTAGTTAGGCCTAAAGCAAAAATTTTGGCAAAGGGGGTTTATTTAGGGTACATTTTGGGGCTCAAAAAGGGGTGGAGTCTGCAATGTAAACCCTATGGGAAAATGAAATTTTGATAGTTTTCACCCGATTTCACCCTAGTTCTCACTGTATCTCAAAAACTTTTAATACTAGCTTCATGAAACTCCATAGGTGAGGTGTAATGTAAGATAGGGTTCTACAGCATTGGAACTTTCAAAATAATTTCGGTTGTCATGGAAATCAAACAAAAAAAAGGAAATTTTGAGAAAATAGTAGTTTATGCTAATGATTATATTTTGATTACAGCAATACATTTCACATATGTTATAAAGGAAACCCCTGCCCATTTTTTCTGAAGGAGGTCTGAAATTGGGTTTAACAGACAAAAGAGCATTTGATTGCCTTGGACTTATTTTTTTTTTTTTTTTTTTTTTTTGAAAAATCCGGTTTTATGATAAAAAAGAAGGAATTTTGAGAAATAAGTATTACGTAGCTTATAAGGGGAACTTCTGTCCAATTTTTTTAGGAAACGGTCTGAAATTGCGTGTAATGGACAAAAGAGCACTTGTTTGTCGGGGAAACAAAACCATTAAACATATTTTTTGTAGAAAAAATTGAGTTCTGATTAAAAAGGGGAATTTTGAGAAATATGTATTACATAGGTTATAAGGGGAACCCCTGCGAAGGGCGTTGCACAATGTCAGGATAGATGAAATTAACTACTACTTCATTCTTCACGACCCACTCGTAGATGACATATTTGTCGAAAATATCTGTCGACCTTTTTATTGTTTCTATTCTTTTATTTTGCCATGTGTTTTTTGTGCTTTAGGTCATATTTTAGATTTTAAATTCATCCCTTTTAACAGCTCACATGCTCATGTATCTCGTTATTTTGTTAAAAGAGCATTTGGTTGCCATGGAAACAAAACCAGAAACGTATATTTTTTTAAATCAGGTCTTATGAAAAAAAGAAGGAATTTTGAGAAATATGTATTACATAGCTTATCAGGGGAACTCCTGCCCATTTTTTTTTAATTTTGAAAGGGACTGAAATTGGGTGTAATGGACAAAAGAGCACTTGCTTGTCATGGAAACAAAACCATAAACGTATTTTTTTGTAAAATTAATTGTGTTTTCTGATATAAAAAAGAATTTTGTGTTGCATAGGTTATGAGGGGAACCCCTGCCCAATTTTTTCCTGACCGAATCTCGTAATGCCTTGAAATCCGATATGGGATTTCGTTTGGGAGACTTTTGTGTTTCGCTTGCGAACACAGTTATCACTTGTTATTATTAAAGTTTCCTATTATTTTCCTAGAATAACTTGGCACACATTTTTTTCAAAATGGCCGCCATTTCCAAGATGGCCACCATTTTACGTCAAAATTTCAACTTTTTTCGATTTCAACGAAAATTGATTTGTAGGTAGATTTTAACGCTGCGAACAAGACGGAAGCATCGAATTGGCTGCCTGCGGCGACATCAGCTATTGCTTGCAATTGCAAATCTAGTATTGTTATTGCTTTTCTCTTTTATTTTCTTACAATGATTTTTGTCTGGCTTCGTTGTAAAAGATACCAGTGGCGTAGCTAGGCGGAAGCCAAGGCCTCAACATCGTTTTGTCAAAACAAAATATAATAATAATAAAAAATGAAATTAAAAAAGAACGAGAGAGAGAATTTTATCTGAATATGGTTATAACAACCCGTTTCCCTCCGTCACACATGATTTGCCCCCTAGCAGACGAATCATCAGTACCCATTTACTTTGATATTGATGGTTGTTTTGCTTGAAAGTCTCCCACCGAATCTGCTGAGTCTATAGCTACATCGAATGAAGACTCAAATGCGAGTAGTAGCAATAAAACTAGTGATTTTTTACCAAGAATTCCTCGCTTACAAACTCGCAGTGTGCTCACGGTCCTAGCTACCCTGACATTGGACAGCTTTCCATTGACGATTCAAATGAACTTGATGTTAAAATTTCCGTTAAGATATTTTAAATTATCAATATTGAAAAGTGCAATTGATAGCAACGCTATACAGAACTAGTCAAAGAAACAATTTCAACTGACGTAAAATGAATTTACAAAAATATTCTCTCAGTTAAGTTCTGAAAAAAATACGTTTTAGATAACTGTACCCTGTGATATATCATCGTTACCTACCCATCCCCTCCCTCAGGTCATAATATATTAATTAGGTTGTAAAGTCATAATTCGACCGTTTGATAATGTCAAATTCTACCAAATTTCAGTCCGAGTAATATTTAAAAAAATATGACTTGAAATATTTAAAAAAAAAGATCCGGCTAGTGGGCTGAATGCGCGTGTGACAAAACTCGCATAATCCCACAGTGCAGTTTGTCCGGGTGTTTAGTTCATAACGAATGAAAAGTTGGGTTATCACTTAGTCCCGACTCTACCGAATGACTTCATGTCAAAATTTCACAACATATGAGCAAATTCTATTGCATAAGTAGAATGACACTGGAATGAATTCTCGCTTCCCTAAAGTTTTTCACAGTTCATTGCTGTTTTCTCTAATTGTTTGTCGCCCCCCCCTACTGTTTCAGATCCCGCTTCCTATTTTCTGATAAAAGTATTTACTTTCAGAAACCTACGTGGTAGAACAGCACGTTCTTGCCAACTGACATGGAACATTCTAGAGAATCCCTGGTTAAAATACTCCGCATCAAAAGATGCATTATACTGTGGCCTTTGTGTGTTGTTTGGATCATATTGTATGTATTTCATCTTGGCCTGTCATTTCTGTACTAATATAGTTCTATACTATAAGTTAATAATTGTATCTATGAAAATTAAAACAAAATGTCAAATAATTTTCAGTAGGAGATTCAATTTTTTTTATTCTAATTCCACTCCTTAAAACACCTAAAACGCAGGAGTTTCCGGGGGCTTCGCCCCCAGGTCCCCATCAGGTCTTTGCCCCGGACCCTTAACTGGCCCCAAAACCAACTGCCGCAATTTGGGCTTCAACATCGTTCAGGGTCTAGCTACGCCACTGGATGCCTGGACAGAATTTATTCATACTTGGCACAAAGTTGAACAACCATGAGAAGATGTGCATGCACTAACAAAAATTTTCAAAATGGCTGCCATTTTAAGATGGCCGCTGTTTTACGTCAAAATATTGAGGATTCAATAAATCAGGAAGTGAATGGCAGAATTTGATCATATTTGGTATTAATGTTTAAAAAGATGAGAGGAAGGAATCCATGCGGAAAAATTTTGCAAAATGTTCACGATATTCAAAATGGTCGCCAAAATACGTCTATATTTCAACATTGTCCGATTTCAACGAAAATTGATTTCTAGGTAGATTTTGACACTACAAACAAGATGGAATCATCGACTTGGACGTCTGGGGCGACATCAGCTATTGCTTGCAATTGCAAATCTAGTTCTTCTTCTTATTTCTTTGTCTTCTCCCGCAAGTGTGTCCGCCTTCGTTCTCAGCCATCTTACCACCGATCTTAATGAAACTTGACATAGTAATAAAGGATCATGTGTAGATGTGCAATCCGGTCTTGAAAATTTCAAAATGGGTACCATTGCCATGGAAACTGAAAAAGGCGGGAAAATTTAAATTGCTCCAAATTGGATCAAATTTTACAGAAAGATTGTACAAAATTTGTAGAACATATTTTTGTGTCAATTTTTTTTCAAAATGGCGGCCTTCCTTGGAAACTGAAAAAAGGCGGGATAATTAAAAGTGCTGCAAATAGGGTGAAATTTGACAGAGAGATTGTACAAGTTGAATTGGAACTTATTTTTGGGTCATAAATTTCAAAACGGCAGCCATTGCCATGAAAACTGGAGAAAAGTGGGAAAATTAAAATTACTCTGAATCGGATTAAACTTTACAGAAAGATTATATAAGTCGTTTGGAACTTATTTTGGGGACTAAAATTTTCAAAATGGCGGCCATTGCCATGGCAACGGAAAATAAGGGGGATTAAAAGTGTTCTGAATTCGATGAAATTATGGAGTTCGTTTGGGAGACTTTGTGTTTCCATCCAAACACAGTTATTACTTGTTTAAATTGAAATTGCAATTAACTAAACAATTATAGCTGTTTTCCACTTATTACTGGTGCGTCATCATGGATCCAACCCAAGTCCCAACTGTAATTGTCTGTTTGTTGACTGGTTTGTTCCAATGATATTCTCTAAGATGATATAAAAAAGCTCTAAAAACCTGCTTGACATCTTAAGAACAAGATCATTATCACACTGTAACAGTATTAACACTTGTGACTTCTTCAAACTTCATACTTCCATTCCAATCTCGACTGAATGATTTAATCCATAGACGTTTCTCGCGAAAGACCGGCAAACGAAGATATAAGTTCATTGCTACAGGCAGAGAACACGCAAATTTTGTACGACTCAGAATCAAAGAAAGAATATACAGAGGAAGAAGTCTTTAAATTGTTAGAATTTCTTCTCGACATTTTGTTTGTCCAGATTGGATAACTTGTTTTTCAGCAGACTTTCGCAATTTCAATTCACAAGGACTGTGCACCTCTTATAGGTGATCTGTTTCTTAACTGATAAGAAGCTAAATTCATCTAAAAGCTTCTTCAAAATAAAAATAAAACACTGGCCCAATTTAATTGCACCATCCGTTAAATAGATGATATCTTATCACTTAACAACCCTCATTTTGGTGATTTTCTTCATCTTATCTATCAAAAAAAGCTCGAAATTACGGATATTACAGATACTTCCACATCGGTCTCGTTCCTTTACCTTCATCTTGATATTATCAGAATTACACTACAAACATAATGACTTCACTCTTCCTATAGTGAACTTCCCTTTTCTTTGAAGTAACATTCCAAAAGTGCCGGCATATGGGGTAAACATCTCTCAAGTCATTCGCTAGTCAAGGACCCGTGGTAGCTAGAGTGACTACCGTGATAGAGTTAGTTTCCTTACAAAGTAGGCAACTGAAGCAAGGGTATAATTTGACCTTATCCTGAAGTCATCACTACAGAATTTTTCGGTCGAAATCATGATCTTGTGGACCGCTATGGGATATCTATTTCCCAGAGGGCAATAGATCTTTCTCTTTATAGCTAAAGTTTGTTTTTCCTTTGCTGAAGTTGACTTTACTACCGGAATGGACATGTTCAACACGGTACGTGTCTAATAGAGAATGTCCGAATTAGCTACTTTACGTAACGTACTTTAACATAAACAACTTAACTAACGTAAGGCTCGAGTTATCTCGCTTTTTAAATTGAGAGAATGAGATTTTTTTTCATGATTTTAATTCGAAAGGTGTAGGTTAAAGGAATCAATATCAAACTGGTAAATGATTGGAATTTTACTCACAACACTTTAGTATCTTTCTGATAGCTATGAACACATTGCCAAAACTAATTTATATATTTCAAAAAGAATCAGAATTTGCCTTTATTACACGTACCTAAGTGATAAAATTAACTTTTTAGACAAACACATACATATACAAAAAATATTTTCTTTGGAATTCAAGAATACAGTACTTTCGAGAGATAAGAACTAATGAGACAGAAATGAGTCGACCTCAAACCTCAAAAACCAGTAAGCGGGAATGAGACTTGATTATTCCTGACATACATCCCATAAACAAAATAATAAATTATTCGAAGTGTACTCTGATATTCGTCTTAACTTGATATTTAGTTAACTTGTAGCGCTTCAAAATAGATTAAACAATCGTGTACACTTAGCTCAACAGTTATTTATTAATAAGTACTGGTACTATAATGGTGTACTGTTTTTATGTAATGGAGGACCTTTCAAGTGACAAACAAGACTCGGAAGTCCATTATTGTAGGTTATTTTTTGGGATTCGGGGATCAGACATCTCCTTCCCTCTCCAACTGTGCACCTGAAATCAAATTATTGAAATAAAACTTTCAGAGTATCTTAGTTACACGATTATACTTTTAGTTTTCATTGCAAAAATTATTATGCCATTTGGTCGTGTCTTCATTTCAGTGATACCATTGCATGTTTCGATTTCTCTATAAGTTTTTTGTTACACGGGAATTTACAGTTTATCAACAGAACTTTCTGATTGATTGATTGATTGATTGATTAGTTAAAGTTAAACGTCCAATGAGCAATATTTCAGCTATATCAGGACGAGAACAAGTTAATCAATGCAAAAATGTAAGTAAAAGAAGAAAGAAATAAAGGTGGAAGGGACAACCGGGGTAACGACTTTTGACTGCCACTGGAAAATGGGAGAAATGGGTAGGGGCAGGAAATTTAGCTTTCCATACGACACCCAGTGCGTCTGCTCTCTTAAGATGGGGTCTTTATACTGCATGGAGCGTGGCGATTCTTCAAACAAATGGCTACAATGGTTTGCGGTCAGGCTTTCCGTATTATGACCCGACTACCCCGCATAGACAGGGCATTCCCCTATCCACCAACTGGGGACGCGCCCGGCAGCTCTGTAGCCGGAGCCCCTGAAAACCGATCCTGTGCCGGGCATCTGTTAGGAAGACTAATACTCCAAGCTCAGAGGATGCTGTGGGCCCATTCATAAGCCGGGACCGCGCACGGCGGCAGAACTTTCTGAATAGTAAAAAGTCATATTTTCGAAAAAATATATACATTACTGTTGAATGCACGCATGGTCTTCATTAGTATTTACATTATTTTTTTTTTCAAAGATAAAGATCGACGGTTGAAATTTGTATATAAAAGAAGAGTGGCCTGTGCACATGTATGTGTACAAAAGTAGGCGCACATTTTAAGTAAGCAAAGCTTTGGTGTACTGATTTATTTAGGGCACGTTCTATACCATACAAGCTTTATTTATATATACGAGAAAACTCGTTTCTCATTTATAACTATGATTGCCAAATGATTACAAAGTGCTGAAAGATAGAATTCTTGCTTCGATTACACCGACATGTAAACCATATCGACAGATATTCACCATAATGTCTCGTTTCTTGTTCATTGGTCTGTTCGTCCGTTCGATACGTCATATCAATCGTTACATCCTAAACTGTCAGAGCCATGCATATCTTATATAGCAGATTGCACTACATGTATGGGTATTTTTCCTGAACTGTCAATATCATAACTTCATAGTGCTTGCTGTAATGTCCTGCACATTTACGTTGCAAGTTAACACTTTGGAAACATGAAGACCATGTAAAATTGTATAGAGCTTTATGGTTTATATAGTGTTAATAGTTTTTCACATACCATATTAATGCCTGTAACAGTAACAGTTCTCTCTGAGGTATAGATAGAATAATTCTTTAAGTTGGTAATAAACAACAGCAACAATAAACAAAAAAAACAAAAACAAAAACAAAATAATCACTCAATTAATATTTGTGCTCTCAGAATTCAAAAGAATGGGTCAAAAGGATATTAATATAAATTCACATAAAATTGAGCCCTGTATGTGACCTTCAAAACATGCGCCTCTTATTTTTGTGTCATCTCTGCACTGCCAGGTTTTGTTAAGTGACGTCGTGGTACCGGTTAATTTCAACATAACAACTGTATAGCATGCATGAAACGGTCAGTTTTCTACAATCATTATCGCAAATTGGGAAATCGTGAAGGTGAAATAAATTTGTTACTATGATAAATAAAAAGAAAATCGGTCAACTAAAAGTCCAAATTTCGGCATACTTCTTTAGTGACAGAGTTTGGCAAGAAACGCACTGAAACGCACATTTACATTGCATCAACTTTATTTCACAACTATAATTTGTATTAGTATTATTTTGATCAAAAGGCACAGGATATTGGGATGCCCAGAGTAATAGTTTATATAGGCGTACAAGCTCTAGTGTTTCTCTTAAACCAAAACACTGTTATTTATTGCCATCACTTTCAGTCCCACGGTGCTGTTTGAAAATTGACTGACAAACGCTGATCCGGTCCGTAGACAACAGAAACTAGTATTTACATTTTTTTTGTCTCTTATAATATAATGGCTAGCAGAATTGCAATCCATCAAGATGACCCCAATGCAATATACTGTATTTTAAAGTTGCAAATTAAAACAAACGATACTGAATATTGATATGGTAAAAACATAATTGAAACAAATTTGAAACATATTGACTGACTTTTAAATTTTCCGTGTAAAATTAATTGACAAATAATCGAAGAGGAAAAAAATGAACAAATATAATTAAAACCAATCCAAATTATTTTTCTTTTGAAATACTTTTCATTGTCATTGTAACTTCGGTATTTTGTTATTCCATTTTCCCTCAGCCAGTTTAAAAAATATGTGCCTCGATTATTAGCTCACCTGGCTATGCCAGGGTGAGCTATTGCCATCACTTGGCGTCCGTCGTCCGTCCGTCGTTAGCTCACTATCAAAAATCTTCTCCTCTGAAACCACAAGGTCAAATGGAACCAAATTTTAACTGAATCATCACTAGGGTATCTAGTTTCAAATTTGTTATTTTGTATGTCTTAGGTCAAACAACATGGCCGCCGTTACTAAAAATAGAACATAAGGGTAAATTACAGTTTTTGGCAAATAACTCAAAAACCGTTACATATATCAAAAATCTGACAGGTGTAAAAATAATCAGCATGGGAAGATCTACCCATGCTGAAATTTTGAAGGAAGTCTGATGACCCGTCTAAGAGTTATTGCCCCTTTTCCATAAAATTTTCAAAATTTTGATGTTTTTTATGTTTTATTAAAAACAAACTATAACAGATAGAGGTAAAAATTTAATTGCAAAAATGTTAAGCATGTTAAGATCTACCCACATGGATATTTTGAAGAAAATCCAAGTACCTATATATGAGTTGTGGCCCTTTATTGGTCAAATTTTTCGTGATTTTTTACTTTTTGTTCTATATTTCAAAAACGCTTTGAGATAGAGTTGCGAAAATGGTCGGCATGTTAAGGGCTATATTTTATTGAACATGTTCAAGTTTTTTTACCTCTTCCAAGATAGCCGCCAGCTTAGTTTACTATTTGGCCTAATGGGAAAATTCATGCAAAGAACTTCTTCTTGAGAACCATCCAATGGATTTGAACCAAACTTGCCATGAATGTTGCTGATGAGGTGCTGACCAAATGTTATTACTTTGGTGCCAAATCGTCATCCAACATGGCCGCCAAACATTGGACCCTATCGGAAAATGCATGCAAAGAACTTCTTCTTGAGAACAAATGAATGGATTTGAACCAAACTTGGCATGAATGATGCTTATGAGGTGCTGACCAAGTGTAACTACTTTGGTGCCGATCCGTCATCCAACATGGCCACCAGCTGGGAACTTAATTTTAACATTGGACCACCAGTGGCAAAACTTAGTTTAACATAGGACCCAATGGGAAATGCGTAAAAAGATCTTCTGCTCTGAAACTGCCTGAACAATTTCAGTAGAATTTTGATATGATAGTCCTTGGGTGAAAGTTTTATGTTGAATAGCTGCCAGCAGGTAACGTAGATTAACATAGGCCCTTAAAATTTGGAAAGTTTGGAAACTGCATTCAAAAATCTTTTCTGGAACTGCTTGAACAATTTTAATTCAAAATTTTATAAAAAGTTTCTGATTTTTATGTACATACACCACCAAAGATGGACCATCAATTTGGAATTATAGTGCTGCATAGGACCCGGGTAAGCGATACAGGCTCTTGAGAGCGTCTTGTTACTTGATTTATTGTTTAATTATGTTTTTTATGGTTTGAATTTTATTGTGTCGCATACATATATACGTATAATGGCAATAAAATATTGAATATATTAAAAAAATATTATTGGTGAAAGGGATACAATCCAAAAACATTTCAATACATTACGTTAAAGTTAAGTTGCTTATCCGGAAACCTCTAATAAGAAGCAGGAAATGCTTACACTAACGGTGCAAATGATCTCACCCATTGTTCTTATTATCCGTGTTGTTAATCTATATGTGTGTCTTCATTTTTCTTTTCTGTCCCGTTATCATGTGTTGTCATGGTATCTTGGTGTTTGCTATGTTCCTGTTCTCCCAGGATTGTTCGTTTTTAGACTGACGATTCTGTTCTTACTTAACATGACATTTTTTGTAGGGTCAATTGATACCTGTGTTAACAGTCGATAATTAAGTATATACCTGATCTCTGTAACAATAGTCTTAAGCTCTGGTACGGTGACTAATGCACGTCTTAATACTTCTCAATGCAATTTTTGGTCAAGCCTTTCTTTCCCATTAGTCACCGTACCAAGACGAACGCTATAGAACAAATTTCCAGATATGGGTTCTTGTGTTCTTGAAAAAATCGTTGATATTGTAAGTCTTTCAGATTCTTACGCAGCTGCAATATATCTAGTAAAATTGACTGATATATTGATTTTCTGGTTTGACTTTCGGCTGGTGAATCGCCGAAATGCTAACATGAACGTCTGTTCTGTAAGATTCTCAACAATCTACAAATGCACTGCCCTTGTGTATGCACAGGTGAACATGCAAATATCCACTTTACTTGTATTGTTACACTTTATCCTTACGTTCAATACACCCGTGAAATTTACACTGCTTTCAGTAATCGGTGGCGATATCTTGGTCTATCGGACGATAGTGGCGCCTGGTACGGTCTTTCGATAAGTTTACGGCAGAAAACAAATGTATGAATCATTGATTTCACATGGAATCCAGTATGACTGTCTGATTAATGTTACAGCGCTTTCTAGGCCAGAGTAAAAGTTTTATATTACGTACATCTACCACAATCAATTTTGAAAGTTCGTCCTTATTTAATATAAGCAAAGGAAATTTTGGACAATCATACCTCCTTAACGGATAATGTGTAGGTCTTCATTCATAATTCAATGACTGTAAGTCACCGAGGGTATTTTTGTTTTGTTAATGGACCTCCAAATGTTTTGGTTTTGATCTGCACTGATGAGACATAAGTTGTCGAAATGCGCATATGCAGAAAATAAATTGACAGCAACTTCGGTATTTTGTTATTTATTACCACTTGGCCGATGCCTCTGCTGGTGGAATGTTAGACCCCGAGGGTATTCACCAACCCAGTAGTCAGTACTTCGGTGCTGACTCGAAAACCCAATTATATTGAAAATTGCAATATCTGAATTTTACGAAATTTTGTTTAAAACTAAGAAGTATCTCCCTCATGCATAGCTCTTTCCTTGGCTGAAATTTAGCTTTTCTATTTAGATCCTTTGGTTATTTGTTCTCTATCAGCTTTAACATGTATTTTTTTCCTAAATGTGTATCTCAGAACTATGCTATTGATGCATTTTAAATTTTAGTTTTTGGTATGACTCATAACGTGATATGCCCATACCGTTGCTTATGCTTTCGCAAGGTTTTTTATTTTGCGGTATCTCTGACTTACTAGTTGATGTAGATGATTGAATATCTTTTTTTTTAAATGTGAGATCATTTAATATTCAACTGTGGTCATTTATTTTTATCAGTTAGCCATGCGGGTCCTTTCATCAATAGATAAGACTCTAATAATTTCGTATCGATTGCTCCTCGAAACAGCATATTGGCGGGAATTAATCTGTTGGGCAGTATCTCCACGGTTCGATCTTGGTCATGTTGTTAATTACACTCACCCGCTCTCTGACGAAAACTGGTAATTGTCTCTTAGTAGTAAGCTAACTTAACGTTATTTGACTGTCACACCATAATGTAATGCTGGTTACACTTAAACTTGCATTTAAGCTTGTCAATATCCCTACACCTATTAATGCTGCGCTTAATTCTTATTTCGGTATTGTTATTTTTTCAATTGTGTCACTCGATTCTTTAATATAATAAGTACCAACTTGTTTCCGTTCACTAAATATGCACAGGCTAAACACGTCTTTAAACCACTGCCCGGAAAATTTGTAATTCAATACCGTCTGTTATTTTTAAGAAATATGGCCTTGGAATCTCTAGCTGTGCACAACAAACGATATCTCGTAATATACAGTTCCATTCAGTTGTAATTTCAGAAGTATCCAATCCAGTGCCTTTTCCCATACTTTTTACTACGGACAGTTACTGGGCTGATAAATCCAAGTGGGTCATAGACTCTTCACGACTGGCGTAAATTCTCGCGGTTTTTAAGAAAAGCATTTAAATGTCGGCGAACTCCGGTATGGCGAGCGAAAGTGTGTCCTGATAAGTATCCCTCATAAGTATCCCTCATAACCCAAGAAATTTGACAAAGTTATCTTTGTCTAGTGCGTTAACTGAGTGTGCACGATCCCTCAATGATTTTTAGGCAATGAGCATAAGTTAAAACCTGCCCAAGAGAATAGGTCTCTTGATACATTGAAATAGTCTAGTACTAAACTTTCTGTCGAGAAACTGGAGATTTTGCTGTCAACATACAAATAACTCATTGGAGTGTCGGTCCATTTGCAAAGATTTTCTCTAAAGTGTTTATAATCAACTGCATTCATGAAAGAAAAGATGATGTTGCCCAAAATAATACAGACTTAAATCAATTAATAGTGGAGACGATGGGTCAGTTGGTTATGACATAACGATCTTGTTGCTCTAATATAACGTTTGAGAACGCCTTTTTTATTTTGCTTCATTCAGTTGTGACATTAAAATTATCAATCTCTTCTATGAAACCCCTTTTCCCTTGCTCAGCAATGATCTTTGCTTATTCATTTCACTACAGACTCAGTCCTTTCTCGTGTGTTAGTCTTGTTTGTCGATAACGTAGGATGATCAACCTTCCAGGGTAACGCTACAAAGTATCAGTTGTCATGGTAACGGATTTGTTTGTCTTCATAGTCTCTCTGAAACTGTTTATACTCGTTTCACCCTCCTATCCGTCAGATTTTTCCTTAGCAATCGACTCTATCCTCCAGAATTTCTCCAGGTCGCATTTGATCGGGTTTTCTTGCGATTATAATGAAACTCTCTCATATCTAAAAAGTACACATGTGGGTAGATTTCTGGACAGCAAGTTTCCAATCTTTGATTGTACAGCAGCTGTTTGGACCTCCTCCTCTGATGATATGATTCTTTGGTGAAGTTTTCATCTGCTGTAATTGGATGTGCTAACTCCTGACAAGTATGTTAGAAGTGTTGCTTGATGTACATAGGTTGTCATTGGTGCTGCGAGTTTTTGGTACGATCAAAATTCGAATCGGTAGTTTTCTTTTATTGGTCATCAGATAAATTAACCCCGTCTTCAAATTGTGAACTTTAGTAGTGTCTCGGCAGTGCTTCCGAATTCTGATAAATTTACGTTTTCAGTTCCAGTACATTTGAGTTTCAATTTCTGGACCAATTTATGTGTGATAAATGACCGTTGGGTGCCTTCATCAAACAATGTGTTTGCATCAAGAATATTATTGTCATGTGCTGCGCTTACTAGGTTGGCGGCTGTCGTGAACAGTACATGCCAAAAAAGATGGTGAGTGTAAAATGAAGTCCGATTCCTAAGCGTTGTGTTATAGTGTTCATAAATTCACATCTTCCATTGTTCTATCGTTTTCAATTTGTTTAGGCATTGTCTTTTCAAATACTGGTGCGGTGGCGCTTCTAACGCTTGTTACAAGTTTTTGTAGATTTACATGCGGATTAACTATGATATCCTAAACAGTTGAAACCAAGGCGGTCTCTTTTTACTAATACAATGAAACATCTTGGCATTGTAATCAGGTAATTTACAGACGAGTGAGATTCTTTACAAAATGCACAGAGTGGCTTCGGTTTAATGGTATTACTTGTATTTCAGTTTGCTCTTGTCACGTAGCAGTAGTCAGTACAAGTTCCGGTGCGAATTTTCGATTTGGTATTTGTCAAAAATGCAGCAGTTCCTTTAGCTTGCTCCAACTGATGTAACGTTTTTCTCGTATCCATCATATTGAGTTTGTCAAAAATTCCACGACGTAATTTGCTTAACTGCAAGTCTAATTATAAGTCGTGTCTGGAAAGATTTCTTTTGATTTTAAGGTAGCACAACTGCCCTTGGAAGGAAATTGTCGGTGCCTGTAACTTTGTTATTAGTAAAAATACGATGACAAATGAGCTTCAAACGCATGTGACAATTCTTGATAACCTTACTACTGGATAATATCGTGATACGTCATACTGGGCTTGTTAACAACTTTTATATACCACATAACTCATGGAATTGAAAACGCGAATTCTTTCTCTTTGTGGGAAATTGCATCAACATGCCGAGCTTTTCTCGTTCAAAAGGTTCGATTTTCCAATTTCAAATTTTCCCAGAACCCTCAGCATTATAACCCAGCGGTTAAACCCTCTCGGCCACCGAGGAGGCATTACTCTGCAATGTCTTAAAGGGGTAGACCTGGGTAGGCCTAAAATTTTCCACTCGTTTAATTTTCTTAATATTTTCAGCATTAAAACTACATATGTTCATGTCGACTTTCAGCAATTTTCAACAATTTTTACCGTCCCATTTTATGTCTAGTGGTCATTAAAGATACCCTGTTTCCTCATATTATTTGGTCCGTTCAGGACTTGATTGTGGTATATAAAATTGGCTCTAATTAAATTTGTATTTGATTTAAAATTATTTCAAATGAAAAATTCTGTAGTTTAGACATGTGTGAAAGTAAGCAAGAATAATGATAGTAAATTTAAATAGTTTTAAATGAAAAACACGGGTGTTATGTCTAGTGGTCATCAAAGATACCCTGTTTGCTCATATTATTTGGTCCGATCAGGACTTGATTGTGGTATATAAAATTGGCTCTAATTAAATTTGTATTTTATTTAAAATTATTTCAAATGAAAAATTCTGTAGTTTAGACATGTGTGAAAGTAAGCAAGAATAATGATAGTAAATTTAAATAGTTTTAAATGAAAAACACGGGTGTTCTGAATAATATAGGCTGATATTTTTACTCTATTTTGATCATTATCAAACACTTCTTGTAAAAAATTCTATCGTTTAATATTCACCAAAAACTGAGAATAGAAAGAAAGCTAGTATATGTAAGATATATCAAAATATTAGAAAATTCTACCGTCCCATGTTTTCTTAATTTAGAATAAAGTGAGTAAAAATCAATAAAATTGCTGAATATGTGCTATAAATTACCTCCTTTGGAAGAAATCCGACTATTACATATTTTCATTATCTTTGGACATTATTGCCAAAATGTAGAGTAAAATGCACTCATTATAAATAACTGGCTGTTGAGTATTTGTTTTCATTACAAAATTAATATTTATTTGCTGTGTGGGAAAAGAAATTACAATTTTATAATTTTGATAATACCTATTGTAATGATTCTATTGGTTTGTGTAAGTAATAAAAAAGTGAAAAACAGAGTTATCTCCTCCTACCCCAGGTTTACCCCCTTAAAATAAAGGTGGATCATGAACCTGAAATATGAAATGCACGAAGGAGACATCTCGGTTTAAAATTTATTTATATGAAAACAAAATACAGAATATAGGTTAACTGATTTGTGGTTTTCTTGGTTTTTTTCCCTACTGGATTTCGTTAAATCGTGTAAAATTAACCGTGCGTTTTTCTGCAAATTTCCGCAAAGCATTGAATAAATTTAAAAAAATCCTTCTGGGACCATGTTTTTACGCAAATTACCCACGGTGCTATTGTATCTTTCCGCCGATTCTTGCCCGTCCGGAATCAAGAGTTCGTGATATTGTCACATTCAGTAAAAAGACATTTCGTGTGCCTTTGTCCAATTCGTCGTATGTTTGGCGCGCATGAAAAGGTTTAGATTTCAAGTCTAGACAACGGCCCAGACCGGAGTCTGGTAAGGAACTAGATTCGATAACAACGAACAAGTTCAACCGGTTAATTTGCATTAACAAAATTCTCGGGAAATAAAATCCTGTTCCCCTATTGAAACTGCCACTTCGCGGGGATTTTCAATATGTGCTGTCATTTTCTGTAAACATATTCCATGCCGAGTTTTTCTCGTTCAAAAGGTTCGGTTTTCCAATTTTTCGATGATAATAACTTTCGTTTCAACTGGTAATTGAAACTGTATGACCAAGCTGGAAAATTTATCATTAAGTTTAGAGATGTCGTTTCTATGGCAATTGTCCTTCACGCCAATTTGCTTTAGTCTTATCAAATCACCCATGAAAGAATCCATAATATGTTCCTTTGATGCTAAAACGGACTGTACAGCTTGGCATGTGAGATGTAGATTAATTAGCCAAGGCTAGGTGTGTTAAGCCTAAAAAGTCTTCATAACCAAAGCAGCTAAATCAAAGAAAGCAGTTAACTCGCACCCCCCCCCCCC
>MJUU01018344.1:10714-35130 GCA_002080025.1 Modiolus philippinarum | reverse complement strand
CTTTTCTCTATTTTATATTATACCGGTGTCCGCAATACTATAACTTGATAGAATTTAACCATATATATAAAAGAAAGGCCACTTTTCCTCTATCTTATATCATACCGGTGTCCGCAATACTAAAACTTGATAGAATTTAACCATAAATATAAAAGATAGGGCACCTTTTCTCTGTTTTATATTATACTGGTGTCTGCAGTACTATGAAGATAGAATTTAACCATAAATATAAAAGATAGGGCACTTTTTCTCTATTTTATATTATACCAGTGTCCCCAATACAAAAACTTGATAGATTTTAACCATAAATATAAAAGATAGGGCACCCTCTCTATTTTATAGTATACCTGTGTCCCCAATACTTTAACTTGAAAGAATTTAACCATAAATATAGAAAATAGGGCACTTTTTCTCTATTTTATATTATAGCGGTGTCCAGCATACTATAACTTGATAGAATTTAACCATAAATATAGAAGATAGGGCACTTATTCTCTATTTCATATCATACCGGTGTCTGCAATAATAAAACCTGATAGAATTTAACCATAAATATAAAAGATGGGGCCTTCTTTCCCTATTTTATATTATACTGGTGTCCGCAATACTATAACTTGATAGAATTTAACCATAAATATAAAAGATAGGGCACCTTTTCTCAATTTTATATTATACCGATGTCCACAATACTAAAACTTGATAGAATTTAACCATAAATATATAAAAAATAGGGCACTTTTTCTCTATTTTATATTAAACCAGTGTCCGCAATACTAAAACTTGAAAGAATTTAACCATAAATATAAAAGATAGGGCACTTTTTCTCTATTTTATATTATACCGGTGTCCTCAATACTATAACTTGATAGAATTTTACCATATATATAAAAGATAGGCCACTTTTTCTCTATTTTATATTATACCGGTGTCCGCAATACTAAAACTTGATAGAATTTAACCATAAATATAAAAGATAGGGCACCTTTTCTCTATTTTATATTATACTGATGTCTGCAGTACTATAAAGATAGAATTTAACCAGAAATATAAAATATAGGACACTTTTTCTCTATTTTATATTGTACCGGTGTCCCTAATACAAAAACTTGATAGAATTTAACCATAAATATAAAAGATAGGGCACTCTCTCTATTTTATATTATACCGGTGTCCCCAATACTATAACTTGAAAGAATTTAACCATAAATATAGAAAATAGGGCACTTTTTCTCTATTTTATATTATAGCGGTGCCCACAATACTATAACTTGATAGAATTTTACCATAAATATAGAAGATAGGGCACTTATTCTCTATTTCATATGATACTGGTGTCTGCAAGAATAAAACCTGATAGAATTTAACTATAAATATAAAAGATGGGGCCTTTTTCCCCAATTTTATATTATACCGGTGTCCGCAATACTATAACTTGATAGAATTTATCCATAAATATAAAAGATAGGGCACCTTTTCTCAATTTTATATTATACCGATGTCCACAATACTAAAACTTGATAGAATTTAACCATAAATATATAAAAGTTAGGGCACTTTTTCTCTATTTTATATTAAACCAGTGTCCGCAATACTAAAACTTGATAGAATTTAACCATAAATATAAAAGATAGGGCACTTTTTCTCTATTTTATATTATACCGGTGTCCGCAATACTATAACTTGAAAGAATTTAACCATATATATAAAAGATAGGCCACTTTTTCTCTATTTTATATTATACCGGTGTCCGAAATACTAAAACTTGATAGAATTTAACCATAAATATAAAAGATAGGGCACCCTCTCTATTTTATATTATACCGATGTCCCCAATACTGTAACTTGAAAGAATTTAACCATAAATATAGAAAATAGGGCACTTTTTCTCTATTTTATATTATAGCGGTGCCCGCAATACTATAACTTGATAGAATTTTACCATAAATGTAGAAGATAGGGCACTTATTCTCTATTTCATATGATACCGGTGTCTGCAAGAATAAAACCTGATAGAATTTAACCATAAATATAAAAGATGGGGCCTTTTTCCCCAATTTTATATTATACTGGTGTCAGCAATACTATAACTTAATAGAATTTAACCATAAATATAAAAGATAGGGCACTTTTTCTCTATTTTATATTATACCGGTGTCCGCAATACTATAACTTGATAGAATTTAACCATCAATATAAAAGATAGGGCACTTTTTCTCTATTTTATATTATACTGGTGTTTGCAATACTATAACTTGATAGAATTTAACCATAAATATAAAAGATAGGGCACTTTTTCTCTATTTTATATTATACCGGTGTCTGCAAGACTATAACTTGATAGAATTTATGGCATAAGTATTAAAGATAGGGCACTTTTTCTCTATTTTATATTATACTCATGTCCGCAATACTTCAACTTGATAGAATTTAACCATAAATATAGAAGATAGGACACTTTTCTGTTTTATGTTATACTGGTGTCCATAATACTAAACCTTGATAGAATTTAACCATAAATATAAAAGATAGGGCACTTTTTCTCTATTTTATATTATACTGGTGTCCACAATACTATAACTTGAAAGAATTTAACCAAAAATATAAAAGATAGGGCACTTTTTCTCTATTTTATATTATACCGGTGTCCGCAATACTATAACTTGATAGAATTTAACCATAAATATAAAAGATAGGGCACTTTTTCTCTATTCTATATTATAGCGGTGTCTGCAATACTATAACTTGATAGAATTTAACCATATATATAAAAGATAGGGCACTTTTCTCTTTTGTATGTTATACCGGTGTCCCCAATACTATAACTTGAAAGAATTTAACCATAAATATAAAGGATAGGGCACTTTTTCTCTATTTTATATTATACCAGTGTCTGCAATACTATAACTTGATAGACTTTAACCATAAATATAAAAGATAGAGCACTTTTTCTCTATTTTATATTATCCGCAATACTATAACTTGAAGAATTTAACAATAAATATAAAAGATGGGGCACTTTTCTTTTTTTTTATGTTATACCGGTGTCCGCAATACTAAAAGTTGATATAATTTAACCATAAATATAAAAGATAGCGCACTTTTTCTCTATTTTATATTATACCGGTGTCCGCAATACTATAACTTGATAGACTTTAACCATAAATATAAAAGATAGAGCAGTTTTTCTCTATTTTATATTATACCTTGGTCCGCAATACTATAACTTGAAAGAATTTAACCATAAATATAAAAGATGGGGCACTTTTTCTCTGTTTTATATAATGGTTCTATTTTATAGTATAACGGTGTCTGCAATACTAAAACGAACCTACTAAAGCGTCATATAATTTAACCATAAATATAAAGAAAGGGGCAGTTTTTCTCTATTTTAGATTATACCGGTGTCTGCAATACTTAAATTTGTGACAAAGATACTTAATCTGATAATAACTTATTTTCTTCTTGTGAAATCGGCGGTTGTAAAAAAGGAATATTTCGAGTTGAAAAAAAAAAATAAATAAACAACAACGGTGTTTTGCGAAAAACTGGTAAACCTATCTATAAAATGCGGAATTTAAATGAAACGAGTAAACGCACGCTACACGATACACGCAATGAACGTTACACGTTACACGATACACGATGAGCGCACACGATTTACACGATGAACGCAAACAATCTACACGATGAACGCACACGATTCACACGATGAGCGCTATTTTGGGAATGTTGAACGTTTCCATCGCTCGCAACCCCCCCCCCTTTATTTTGCCTATACCAACAACAGCCCCACCTTCGGAGGATGCATCCACCGGTTCAAGTTTTATCTTAGGTTGAGCCCTATATCATTGTAAATGCTCAGATATATTCATGTTCAACTGTTGCTTTGATTTCAATTCATAAAAGCAAGACGCAAAAACGGAAGATGTTTTTCCGAGATTCGATCCCGGAACCCTCAGCATTATAACCCAGCGGTTTAGCCCTCTCGGCCACCGAGGCATTACTCTGCAATGTCTTAAAATAAAGGTGTATCATGAACTTGAAATATGAAACGCACGAAGGCGACATCTCGGTCTAGAATTTATTCATATCATAATACAGAATAAAGGTTAACTAATTTGTGGTTTTTTGGTTTTTTCTCTACTGGATTTCGTTAAATCGTGTAAAATAAATCGTGCGTTTTTCTGCAAATTTCCGTGAAGCATTGAATAAATTTAAAAAATCCTTCCTTGACCATGTTTTTATACAAATTACCCGCGGTGCTATGGTATCTTTTCGCCGATTCTTGCCCGTCCGGAATCAAAAGTTCGTGATATTGTCACATTCAGTAAAAAGACATTTGGTGTGCCTTTGTCGAATTCGTCGTATGTTTGGCGCGCGTGAAAAGGTTCAGATTTCAAGTCTTGACAACCGCCCAGACCGGAGTCTGGTTAGGAACTAGATTCGACAACAACAAACAAGTACCACCGGTTAATTTAGATTAACAAAATTTTCGGGAAAAAAATCGTGTTCTATTGAAAATGCCACTTCGCGGGGATTTTGAATATGTGCTGTCATTTTCTGTAAACATATTCCATGCCGAGCTTTTCTCGTTCAAAAGGTTCGGTTTTCTAATTTTTCGGTGATAATAACTTTCCTTTCAACTGGTAATTGAAACTGTATGGCCAAGCTGGAAAATTATCATTATGTTTAGAGATGTCGTTTCTATGGCAATTGACCTTCACGCCAATTTGCTATTGTCTTATCAAATCACCCATGAGCGTATCCATAATATGTTCCTTTGATGCTAAAACGGACTGTAAAGCTTGGAATGGCTTGTTTAAAACATAACTTGTGCAACAGTGATATTTTAACGATAGCAAAAGTGTCATTTTAAGTAAGAAAATGTCCAAGGCAGACGGAGAGAGAGAGTTATATCCCTTGATAAATTAGGCTTTTGACTTTAAGGGGGCGGGGAAATTATCTTTTTATGTGAATTGCTATAGTTAAGGTAGCTTTCTTGTAAATTTCATTTTATTATTTTTTGTAGGTAATGTGACAAGATGTCCCGAGGGAGAATCATCTGAAACAGGATATACCCCCAACTGTTCTTGTGAGTAAACATTTGGAAATGAAGACGATCTAAAATATTCATTAGAAATAAAAAAAAATAAATACTGTTACACTTCAGGAATAATAAAATATGAATATCGGACAGGATTTTCTCCAAAAAAACATTTAAGTTAATTGAATTTATAAGAACAGAAAAATATGAACTGCGCTGGATTATGTGATGTTTTTCAATGCTCTGCATAGCATTTGGCCTTGGAGTTTGCTACCCATAAAAATGTATTTAGGTACTACAAAATGCGTGATCTCCATTAATTTTAATTTCAGCTAGAGTCCGCTTAAACTCTGCAATAGGTCCATCTTCTTTGTAATGTATATTGATGATATTGCCGACGCCCTTATCTATTTGTCTATATTGCTGGCGGATCGCACATTGTTCCACATTCTGTTTGGGTCTTGATTGTTCACAGCCTGAGTTTGTAATAAATCACAATCTGGGTTAAAGGGATAGCTTATATCTTTCAACCCAAATTAAACGGTGGTCATGGTTTTTATCAGATCTTGAAATTTTACTTTCAATTGCCAAACTTCACAAGTAACTAGAGCTTGTAGGCATTTATTACTAAATTAAACGATACTTACCTTGGTTAAAGTTGAAATTTAATTTGAATTCTATGTAGACATAGAATTACTGGAGGATTTTAATTTAGTAATTCTATTACGTCATAATTACTTCCGGTTTTAAACGAGACTTTAAAGCAAACAAATTTTTTTTCATCATACAATTATTTTATATAACTCAAAAACACATTATACTTTCAGCAAAAGTTTCATCCTTTTCTATATGTTTGTCATAATAAACAGCAAAAGTTTTCACATTTGACCATCCTGCCTTGGATAATATTTCATTGATCGGAACACATTGTTTTTCGCTTTAGACACTGCGGCCGCACGAACACTATGAGCGGTGTAAAGAGTCACATCTATTCCAGATCTAGCTTAACAAGTTTTTATCCAACTTGCTATTGTACTTGCAGTTAACCGGGTTTCACGGTTTTGCATAACTTAAAATCAATTGTTTGTATTTTCTCCAAACAGAAGTTCTATTCAAATACTCTGTGATAACTGTAAAAACACACAATCTGCATCCGGTGGATATGCCTTAAATACAATAAGTGGTCTACTTTGTTACATCGAATCTGCAATCACTTTTGTGTTTCTCCATATCATCTATGTTCGAACGTTGAATAGGTTTGCACTCTAGCTGCATGAGTTAATGTTATTAGCAGAACTAGCTTGGATGTTAAATCTTCTGTAGACAAATTACAGGTGACAAATTCGTCAAAAAACGCAAAACAATTGAAACATCCCAAATATTTACATTTTTATGTACAGTTGGACGTAAGTTAAATACACCACGCATAAAACGAATAATCAACGGATGCTGTCCTACAAGGCAGTTATCAAAACACAATCCTAATGATGATAAAGCAGATCGTGATGCATTAATTGCACTGTAACAAAGTCCAGAATAAAAAAGCATAGTAAGAAAATCCAACACATCATTTAATGTACACTGAATTTGACTAATCTGTCTTTCACCAGAGAACAAAAACCATCTTTTAATATATTTTTTGTATTGTTTTTGAGTGCTAGGTCTCCATGATGCCAGCAAAATTTCGGCAGTGTTTTTAGAAATACCTCGCTTTTCATATTTTTCCCCGACACACGACAAGCTACTAAGTTAAGATCCTTTCTAAGAAGAACTGCCTTGTACGGAAGTGTCAATAGATTGTTCGATGCACGAAAAATTATCGGTGTCTCCACAAGTAATTGTAGGAGGTGCATAAACCAAGGCTGTGTCGGCCATAGCAGTCCTATGATTATCGCTTCTGCTTCGTCGTGAAATATCTTCTTCACACACTGTGCCATCAAGCTGAAAGGAGGAAAATGTATGAATAAAATTTTCCCCAATCTAAAGTAAAAGCATTAACAAACTCAGTGTTAGGGTCAGATTTCCATGAACAAAACACTGGAAGTTGTGTGTTTAATCTGGAGGCAAATAAGTCAATTTTAGGCTCACCCCATAATTCACATAATTTTTGAAATTTATCTCTATTTATTTGCCATTCTAAATGGTCATTAAATTGTCTAGACTGAACATCAGCTTCAATGTTACATTTCCCTGGTAAATGAGTGGCTGTAATCCAAATGTTATATTTGATACACCAAAACCATATTTACTTTGCAATTTCATTGCACTGTATGGATTTTATACCACCCATATTGTTGATGTAAGAAACTGCAGTTGTATTATCTGTCATAATTTTAATGTGTTTAAATTTCTGTAAACGTTTGCAAAATTATTTCAATGCAAATAGAATTGCTAGTAATTCTAAACAATTAATATGGTTTTCTTGTTCAGCCAGGGTGCATCTACCTCCTGTTTTATTGTCATCAAGAACACACCCCAATCCTTGTAGGGATGCATCGGTTTTTATGATAATATCTGGATTTTCTTTTTGAAAGTGTCTTTTTGGGGTGTGTAAATTTTGAATCCACCAATCGAACTCTTTTTTAATGTTCAATGAAATTTTCATATTAGCTTTCTCAAGGGCTTCAATTTTTTCTATTTCAGTATCTCTGTAATACAGAGATCCAAACTCAACCGCGGGAAGACATGATATCATCAACCCTAAAACTCGTGTTATGTCACGTATAGTAGCTACATTTCTATCTTTTAACTTACTCAATTTATTAATCAAATTCGGTTGTTTTCCATTAGGAAGTAAGACAATCATTGACTCAGTGTCAATTATAAAACCTAGAAAACAATTCTCTTGGTGGGTTCAAAAACTGATTTCTCTTCATTAACCATGAAGCCTAAACTTGTCATAATTTGTACTAACTCATCAACATTTACCGTACAATCATGACTTGACTCTCCTAATAACAGAGAATCATCTGTATAACCCATATTTACATGTCCACGTTTTCTCAAAGCAGAAAAGACAATTTTCATTATTTTAGTAAAAATTCTGGGTGCCGAAGCCAAACCAAATGGCAAGCAGGAATATTGAAATATTTTGTTGTTCCAGATAAATCTCAAATATTTTCTGAATTTTTCATTTATAGAAATAGAATGATATGCATGACGCAAGTCTATACTTGCCATGTACATATTGGGTTTAATCAAATCAAGTGCTGAATTAAAAGTATCCATCTTAAAATGATGGTATTCAACAAATTCATTTAACTTTTTTAAATTCAAAATTACTCTGTATTCACCATTCTTTTTGGGACGAACGAAAACTGAAGAAACGAACTCTCCTGGTGTAGAGGTTACTTCCTCTATTGCTCCCATTTTAATTAATTTTTAAATTTCCTTTGCTACAACATTATGCTCTATATCATTCAACTTAATATGTCTAACTGAACTAGGATTTTGAATGGGCAGTTTATTCTCTTTAAATTCAATTTCACAATGTGAAATAATGTTAAGGATATTCTTATCCGAAGTTAGTTTTTGCCATTCAGACACAAAATCTTTCAACCTTCCTGCTTTAAATTCAGACTGTTTACCTGATATACTTACATTGTAAAGAGTATCTAACGATAATTGTTGTAACTCCATCTGCTGAAGTTTTTTGAATCATCATTTCGATCTGTACCTCTGCCTGTCGATCGATTGCCTCTGCCAGAACTCCCCCTTCTAGCTCTACCTGAACGACCTCTGCGGAAATATCCGCCTCTAAATCCAAAGCCTCCTCTAATTCCACCTCTCTCAATTTTTCTAGAAATTCGGTTACAAATACCTATGTCAGTTAGTGTTTTGGATATATCACCTCCAAATAAGTACTTATCAATAGGTGTGGATTCAGTAAACAAGTGTGCATATTTCTCATCAGCATCACGCTTCATAAATTCTCTTCTTGCTAAACATAGATTGTGATTTGCATGCCCAAACAGGGCCAATGCATCCATAACATTGTAACAAAATGTATTTAAATTTTCATTATCCATTTTCTGAGCTACTTTATCAAGTTCATTAACAACTTTGGCCAGGACTGTTGCCCCTTTTATCATGACTGCTTGTATACTCTTAAGTTCAGAATCTTTGGTTTTTGTAGTAGGAAATAAACAGTTCCATATTACTGTGAAAGTACTTTTCTTCGTGGATTCCAATTTTCGTGGATTGAGACAAAATTACATATTCGTGGGTTCTTAAATTCGTGGATTTTCAATTTTGCGAAGAAAAAAAACAAAAACTCTGAAAAATTCAAATTTTATCTGTTATGGATGACAATCGCGGTTTTATTGTAAAGTGTTGATTTCTATGTCGGTTTTTTATTCTAATTTTAGAACTAATTTCGGTTACTTTGATGTTTCAATTAACGGGAATATAGCATGCTGTAGATTGATAATTAAATTAGAAATCACTTCATTTAACGACCATTAAAAATAATTTACTTTGATCATCCAACTTGACACCCAAGCTCATTCCGAAATTTAAAAACATCTCACGACAAGCTGTAGATTTTACTCAATTAGACATGTAGGTATAAATAAGAACTAATACAGAGGGCTTTCATCAGTTCTCAAACATGTCTCTAACACAGTGGTTGAAAACAGACTCCGTTAAAGTAAAAGCACCAGATACGCCAGGTTTACCAGACCCTGCCGACTGCACTTCAACAAAAGATGCACTCATTGTACAGGCCGCCAATGATGGCGTTGACACATTACTAGACTCACATGGTTCACGCAAAAGAAAGAGAGGCGACTACAATAACTACGACGAAGAGACCAGAGCAAAAATAGCACGCTACGCAGTTGACAACGGGGAAAGTTCACATCAGATTTTGGCCGTAAAGTCAGCGAGACTACTGTACGCAGCATGAGAGACAACTACGTCAAACTAAAGAAAAAAGGTGCGGGATCTACATAGATATCATGCTCAATAAAATATTTATAAACTTTATATTTAATAAAAATCTGCAAAGCGAATGCCGAAGAAAAAAGCAGAATTAATGCTAGAACTACATTATGACAATTTGCCAAATTTCCTCCCTTTTCTTGAAAACACCATAGATTTGTAAACGAATGCCGAAGCAACAAGCCAAATTAATAATGATTTATGACACAAGTTGATATATTTTCCGTATTAACAATTAACATCAATTTGCACAAAATTAACAACCATATCTACATTGTCTAAGCGAGCAGCACAATTTTATTAAGGGAATGACCATTTAACCTGAAAGGGGGGGGGGGGGTATGGTTTTTTTTTCTGCACGCGTATCAACAAATTTTTTTTTCAAAATTAACATTATTTTTTTGGGCAGAAAGCCTCCTTCAGAAAATTTTTTTCATCATTTTGGCAGCCAAAATATTTTCTTCACATGAATCAGATCCAAATTATTTTTTTTAGAAAAAAACCATAGCCACCCCCCCCCCCCCTTTTTCAAGTTAAATGGTTGGTCCCTAAGAGAAAAAAATATGTGACATGTCACATCGATCTTTTTTTATTAAATCAAAAACGAAATGTTTGTTTCTTTCACTGACATTTACATTGTTTGTATAAAAAATTAAATTCACCTGGTTTGTACATTTTGGTCGAACAATTTGTAATGCATGTTCCTGTTATGTATGTCATTTTCACTTAATTACAGGTAAATATTTAATTGTGAATTCGATATAAAATTTTGTCAGGTGTCAAAAATTATTACTATAAAAACGATTTGTGTTTTCGTTGTCATTTACGATAGGTCATAATTATCTTTTTTACTTTTACAAGTTTACTACATGTAATTGATTTAAAAGACAATATTTTTATATTTTATAATTATTGCAATTATTTTAATTGGTTTTTATTTTATTTTTCAGCTGACACAGAGCTTACAACACTACCGCACTTACCACGAGGGAACCCATTACTGCTAGGTGATTCAGATGAAAAAGTTAAAGACTGGATCCGTAAAATACGTATCAACGGGGGTGTCATCAATACACGCATCGTAATGGCAGGAGCAGAAGCTATCGTTACCAAATTCGCCCGTCACCGTTTACAACGTTATGGAGGTCACATCAATATCACCAAGACATTCGTCAAATCGCTACTTCGCCGTATAGGGTTTGTTAAACGCAAGGGGACCAAAGGCATCAAACACCTACCAGATGACTTCAATGACACCAGTAAGCAGTACACTGATAAGATCAGTAAAGTTACCAAAGAACACGACGTACCAGACTCACTCATCATAAACTGGGACCAAACTGGATGTCAACTAGTACCCGGTGGTGACTGGACAATGGACCAGCAAGGTGCACAACAAATTACAATCTCCGGTCTCGACGACAAACGCCAGATTACGCTTCTTCTCCTGTTGCTAAAGATGGTACACTTCTACCGCCACAACTCATCTACCCAGGGAAAACAGACCGTTGTTTACCAAAGAATGTCAACTTCCCAGATAATTGGGACGTCACCTACACCGAGAGTCACTGGAGTACTGAGGAGACCATGATTCGCTTTACCAACAACGTTATCATCCCATACGTTGAAGAAATTCGTGACTCTTTGCCACTCAACAGAAAGAACCAGAAAGCTATTGCTATTTTCGACGTTTACAAAGCACATCAGGGTGAACAGCTACTCAACCACTTAAAGGCAAACGACATCGTACCGCTATTTGTACCATCAACATGCACAGACAAACTTCAACCTCTTGATTTGTCCGTCAACAGAGAGTACAAAGACGAACTCAAGGCACACTTCCATGAGTGGTACTCAGCGCAAGTTGTTCAACTACTAAATCAACACGAGGATGAGACCGGTGAAGCCACTGACAACGTCATCGTAGATTTGAAAACCTCCATCCTGAAACCAATACACGCCAACTGGGTCATCGCTACACACAACAAGATGTCAGCACGCTCGGACCTGATACAACTTGGTTTCCGTAAAGCTGGTTTGCTATAGACATTTACATATTCAGTGATTGAATTATTGTACACTTTTAGTGCTTGTTATCATGTGACAAAATGTGACAATTTAAAATTTATTTATTATTAGTGCTTTATGAGTATGCTTGACTTAACAAACTTTCAATGTATTAAATTATGCATTAGTGCTGAAATGTAATGATTTGCCTTGATACTTGTTATATATGAATAAAATTGTTAAAACTTAATCTTATTTTTTCAAATACTAGTACATTTGTATGTTAACGATGATAAGCAATGTACCAGGAATATCTTAAATGAACACTTTACATTAAAGAAGTCTTTCCGGAAGTTATGCATTTGTTGCAAGTGGACATCGAATAAAACAAAACAAACACAACTGGACTATTTAAATCTTTATTAGCTCAACATTCAAACTTTATTGACATGATAAATATATTTATCAACAGGTCTTCGCTTATGATGGTTACATGCTTGTTCATTTCAGTGGGTCTTTGTCATGCTGAATTACGATCTTCGCAGGTTCGACTTGATTCTTTGGCTTTTATATTTCGTTGGCTATAATATTTCGTTGAATTCTTAAATTCGTTGATTGTCCCAACCACGAAAACCACGAAAATTGTTACCCCACGAACAAAAGTACTTTCACAGTATTTGGTTTGTTGGTACTGTTACAAGGCCTTCGCAGTTATCAGGCCGAGATGCTTTATCACTTTTAATAAGTTCTTTGTAACATTCATCAGACATGCCTTTCCTAAAAATTTCAGTGATATTTTCAGCTAAGTTTGAATCTATGGGAGTGTCGCACTTCTCCCCACTTCTAAACTTTTTCATGGAACTAAAGCGAGTTTCATCACATAATTTCTGTTTTGTTTAGAGGTATCTCAACTTCTTCACTTTCATTACATGCATTTTGTGCATGAACCTCGTCCATGTCATGATCATCTAAATTATCAACACCTCACAATACTCATTCATTATAATCTTCATACAGCTGGTCGATACGCTTACCCATGTCATCGACCCTACTATTCGTTTTAACCTGTTCATCTCTAATTTATTTCAAAATATCTAACGTTTCGTTATTGTTATAGTCACGATCATCTCTAGTCTCACTAGATTTGCGTTTGGAAAAACTTGTACTGGCACTGGCAGAGGCCGAGGATGATTTACCAGATTTGTAACTTAGGTTTTAAGTTGTGCGCAAGGATTTCCCTTTCCCTGATGAAGATTTTTTGTCTACTTTATCATGGCCAACCTCGTCGGCATTAAAACTCAAAAGTTCCTCTTCACTTTTGGAAAAAGAAGACTTTTCTTTCCCAATTTTCACCATGGCGTCCGCCATTTTTTGTTTACCTTTGTACTGCGTACAAATAGTCTCTAAGCAAAAGTAAATTTAAAGTATTTGTTGTAATTGCAAACAAGAACCTATGTTCCTTTGACAATAGATAGGAATTAAATGAATATATAACAGTCAGTCGCACTGAGCATGACAAACTAATGAGGTTGCGTAGAGACTGAGCGGACCACGTCCGTCTGTGTCAAAAGTTGGCAACACATTGAGGTTGCAGTTGCGCAATGCTATCTCGTTTATAACTGGAAGTAATTATGACGTAATAGAATGCTACATTAAACAGCAATGGTAAAAGGAACTGTCATATTAATAATATATCATCGATACAAATAGATTTCTTTGCTAAGTTTAAAGTAAAGGCTACTCAAGGAAATATTGTCGAAATTATATCTTGCTTTCTCTAGGACGATATTTGAAGTATTTTAAGTATAGGACAGTTATGTAAAGTAACTAGCGCTAATCATGATAAAAACTCCAGTAAGAATATCAAAATTCCAATATGCCTCTTTTAATAATCTTGATCAGTTAATCAAATCTGTCCGGTATCTTATTAATGATTTAATAATTTCAGAACTTCTTCAAAGTAATTCACTAAAATATTAATATATTTTAAGAAAATTATGTTTAAAACTAAGGACTATCTTCTTCTTGTATATCTTTGTCCTTATCTGATTTTTGCTTTTAATTTAAATTATATTGGCAAATAACGAAAAAAAAACTGAGATTGCTGTAAGTTTAGTTTTTTTTGACAACTTATGTCTTTTCAGTGCAGCTCAAATCAAAATTATTTTGAAGACCATCAACCAAAATTTTGTAAAATCTGATAAAAACAAATACACAAAACGATGTAAATGAAAACCCAAAATATTTTTCCTCATTCAGCTTATACAGTTATTACGGTTTGTAGATTTCCAGATGTTTTGGTTTGGTTTACACTGAAGAGATATAAGTTGTCGGGTTTACCATATGCAAAAACTGAATTCACTGTAACTTATGTATTTTGTTATTCGAAACTGATGATTTGCCTACTTGTGTATTTACTTAGGAAGTACAACGTGAGGATCATCGAGTTCAGTTTGTATCACCAAAAAAAATGTTCAACTCATTAGTTTTTTGCCGAATATTATTCGTCATAATTGCAGGATTTGTACACAACTGTGATTTAAAGCCTGATATATGCTTGCAAATATTCAACCAAAGTTTATATATGAGTTATAAGAAGATCATTTATTAATTAACCTTTTTTCCTGATATTGACAACGTGCTTTCCTGATATAACTATTTTTATCATTTCTAATTTAACGGAATTTCATTCAATCAGATTGTTTGTCAAACCGTTTTGATCTTTTGTGAACATTATTTTTCTGCTTAATGCTTTTTTTTCAAATACCACTTGAAATCCTTTTAGGTTCTTGTTTACGGACAGTAAGTATTTGATTCGGAATGGATGATGCAGCAGCATCTAAGATGACATTAAAAATATTTGTTTCAAACTCACCTAAATTATTTGTCAAGATTCCCAAACAATGGTTGCTAAAGTACGAAGTCATTTATTGAAATCGCCATTACCGTATAACCAAATTTTCTGCCTATTGATTATTGTGACAGGTTTTAGCATGTTGAGAAATCAGACAACTGGACATTGGCATCGGGTCTGATCAAACAATGATGGACTGGCGTCTGAAATGGGTAGATTAAACGCCATTTATCAATATTGAATCAATTGAGGACGACGAATGTTTGGTAAAATATGTCAGTTTTTCCATCAGCTGAGACAGACTATATTGGTGGCAAAATTACGATGTTTAAGAGTTATAAACATTTAAATGGTTATCATTAAAATCTCCTGTCATAGTAATACAACAAAGTTGGCTAAAATGTCAACCAACTCGTGATGGAAAACACAAACTTATGAAGTGTAAATTTAAATAGTTTCCTCCAAATACACAAATGTATCCATGATAAGATAATTTTCTGGTTTCGTCGCATTATGGGGAAGGTTGTATGATATCGTATGAGTTCAGATACATATAAGCCGTGTGCAGAGACAGATGGGATATAAATACCCAGGAATGAAAATGGCACTGACTTTAAAGTTAATAAAGTTTCTATATTTTACAGTTAATTTGGGAAATATAAGATGTAACTACTCAATGAAATATGGATTATTAAGTGAAATGACTTCAGTAAATCGAAAGATGTATTCAAACAATTTAGCGTTAAACAGTATAGCGATGTGATTATAAGAATTGAACTGTGTAAATTTAAAGAAATTAGCGATGTGACTTTTTTCATCTTTAGAAGTTTTCGGCTTTATATAAATGCAAGAACAGACCAGCAAGTAATGAAGACGTATTCTAGTTGGTGCCCACCCAAATAGAACGGGGCGACATTTTTCATATCAAATTCATTTGCTTGAGTCCATATACCTCGGACGAACAAATCATATTTTTATACTCATCACACTTGTTCATTTTGTTTATTTGTTTTGCTTCCTTATGCTGTCTGAATTCATGTTGGATATTAATTGCATAGATTTTGGATGTTTAATTTTGGAAATTCCCCCTTTCATCAATTTTGCCTCGGTATTCGTTTCCGATTTATTGCTATAATATTCAACATAGAAAACCTTTTATGCCCACCAGATTTTACTAAAATTTGAAAGTAGACAATTTTAATACTCGACACATTACGATAGTCCCAAAAAAGTCATAGATTTTTTGAAATGGTTTCATTCCGGTAGTGTATTCATTCCTTTTGGATAAAATACACATGACAGAATTTCCACAACACTCAAATTCAATAGTGAGTTAGTCCCCGGACCGAAGATTTTGAAAAATGGTTCGCTGTACTCAAAAATATAACAGCAATATTTTTAGGTATTCGAATGCAAAAATACTTATATTTTAACAATCCATCAAGTGATTTAACGATTCCGTGCAGGAAGATTCTATTGGCTGGTGAAGTGATGACGTCATTTTTTCACATTATTTTCCAAGTCTTAAATAATTTGTCATAAAAATCATTATAAAATGTTTTAAACATTTGAAATGTAAAAAGTTAATCACATTTGATAATCTGATAAGCCAAGATTTAAGTTTCCACATAAACGATCGATATTAATCTATTTTTTGTCTCCGAAAGTGTTGTTTGAAGACCTTGAGGTATTGAACTTTGATTTGTTATTTCTCAATAAGCCGAAGTAGCTCATTTTACTAGGTTCTGTTTAACCTTGATTTTTATTGTGTCGAAGCAACTCATTTTCTTACTTTTTTCTTTGGTTTGTTATAATTGCCAATTTTGTTCTGTTTTGTTTTGATCTGTTTATTCCCTCAGACGTATAAAATGTTATAATGACATGATTTTTGTTTCTGTTTATATTATATAGAGTTTTCAACTGTGAGGTAATTTTTTTTAAATCATGGGTGCCAATTTAAAAAACCGGGGTATTTGCTTAAGAATTTGCCTTTTTTAACCCTTCACTGAGACGCTTGTAAAAAATTCAAAAACGACGTCATCTGAGCGCTTTACATAAAGTCATTTGGTAGAATTAAACAGATATACATGTATCATGTTTGGTCGGGGAATTTGCGAGAAATTCCAGTCTCGAGAATGCAATTTCCCTCGCCCGTTGGGTTCGGGAAATATTATATCTCTCGACTGATATTTTTGAAAATTCCCCTCCGAAACATGATATTTCTGTTCACAATTCCCCATGACCGAATCGGCTGTGAGTAGTCCAAAACGGTCACAAGCACTGATAAGTTACAGTGTTAAAATAAAAAATAAGTTGTCACTATAAAATTTTTACCATATAATCAGTGTTATGATTCTGTTTCTGACAAGTTGATCTTAAATAATACCTTATTTCGATTTTTTTTTTCTCGTTTCTCATTTGCAAAAACTATAATCTGTGTTTTAACGAACGCAATTCTATTTTCGATTGAACACATATTTCCGTTTTCAGTCGGAAACTTCAGTTTTTATTCGAAATACCCTGTGTTTAGAACAGATACCCCAGTTATCGTACGAAATCCACATTTTTGGGACTTTTGTGTATCATACATTGTACATATTGTTTCCTGATATTGTCATCTTAAATGATTTATAATTTCAACATTAAGATTTGATTCCACATTCATTTTCCTCCGTTTTATATCAATTTGAATATTTTCTTGTAGCTAATTTTCCAACTAACAGCTTTACACCTATGGTACAAGTGAGTCGGAAAACAGGAAGCATATCTACTCCGTCATTTGGATCAAATTTAGAACCAGTGTTTAGTTGTTCGTTTACTGATACCGGTCATGTATACGATGTTCAATGGAAGATCAATGGTCAGCTTGTTAAAACTATAAAAAATAAATTGTTTGCAAATATAGCTGAAACAGATCTTCGCCCTGCTGACTGGAAAGATACCCATCATATGAATATGTATGTAAGTATCTTTTCTAGTTTCCAAAATTCATTTTCGATTTGTTTCATATTGTTTAACCTTTTTTCTTTTTGTTTTGTGACGTCAGCATTCCAAGTGTGACATTTTCTCAATTTTGAGTGCATATTGCTTAACTAAATTTGGAATTAGGTATAAAGAATTTTTACTACTTTTGGTATATCGATGCATTTAAACCAAGATTTCTATCAGAAATGTTGCCAGTATCTATCAACAAAAGTGAGCATAATTACATATTGACATTGCGAATTTGAATGAAATCTTCTTACATAAAGGCTTCAGATATAATAAAACACCAACAAATTTTGTGGGTTCAATTTTTAGTTACGTTTTTTTTAATGAACAACTATTGGAGAGTTTTTAATCAAGCTAACTATGCATTTCTGTGATTAATGCAAAATATGTACCTATATATAAGCTTTGCTCATAGGTATTTTAGTTTATTTTTGCCCTGCAAAACTGATTTTATTATTTGTCAAAATAGGTATTCTGTGCAACGAATTTAGTATAATTCCGACCACCTATTTAAAGTGCCCACATCTCACTATTTTATTATGCCAACTATGAGGTATGAGCAAAGCTCATTGTTGAAGGCCTCGTGGTGACTTCAAGATGAAGAACAACAATGAAAGCGGTGTGCCTTTGCTTGTTTTTAGCATGTATTTGTAGAGACTTTGTCTCATGTGCATTTACCCCATATCCTTTCATTCACCTTATACTATCATGGTAGGTTATTTCGGAATACAATGACAAATATATTCCGAAATTGCAGTTTTAAGGATGACTTTTTGGCAATTTATGTCTCTGCAAGGCGGATAAAAATTTAACGTAATAAAGTATTTTGCTTTACTCAAATGATTGACGAAACTTGATTCAATTGAATATCTTATATCTTTCAAACTGTTGCAAAAAGAAAAAAAAATGACACATTTTTCAATGATGTTGCAACAGCAGCAAGTAACCTAGTTTTTACATTTGACTCAAACATAATCCTAAAGGTAACGTAATGTGACGAATTTTAGAACAGCGGCTTTTCAAAATATTTAAAAATGAATACTAGTATACAATATATGGAAAAAATGATAGGTCAGAAAATGCTTTTGGTTTTAAAAGTGGATCGTGGGACACGTTAATAAATTATGTTTCTTTATGCTTCCGGTATGGCATTTTTATTCACACTTTCTGAATCTACTGGCGTATGTGTGAAGTATGCTTTTTTTATTGTTATACTGTTAGACCATAAATTCGGTACATTGGTTTAAATTATCAAGTTTTTGATTTCAGGTGACATCTTATGTTCGGGCGAGACATTCTGTTGATTCTACACCGGGATTGTACTTCAAAAGTGACGACTTTCTTGCAGGCGTTGTTGTAAGTTTTGAAGTGTGTACTAATAAATAATTAAAGAGAGAATTGCCAAACACAGTTGTTTTAAAAGATGTATAATTTGTATTAAATAGTTTAACATGCCATAATCATGATCTTCTTTAAATTTCCATTTATATCTTTATTACTGATTAAGAACTTTTAAGTTCACCTAAATAAAATAGTGTGTTGAAATTTTGAGGAGAAACTTTTTTAAATAAGCAAAATAAAAAGTTGCACTTTTAGCTAGCCTTTTGTGTTGCCTCATGAATTTTCAAAAATTCTAAAATTTGATTGATCTTTACAGTTATGAACTGTTCATCATTTGTCGTGGTATTTCAGTAGAGTACCAGTCAGTGGCAGTACAATACCGATCCACAAAGCATGGACACGTTTAGAACAACGGCAGAAGAATACCGAATGAACAAAGCTCAAGATTACATAAATCAAAGTCCATAGACAATGCAAAAGCAAGAACACCAGAAGACGGAAGACCAAAGACACTACATGTCCAGAAAACACAAAAAAAACACTACAAATACAACACAAAAAACTTAAGCACTAACAGTGTGAATTCTCAAAAAAACAGAGTGAAATCAGGTGCCCCGGAAGTGTAAGCATGTCCTGCTCTGTATACAACACCCGTCGCACTGTCAGTGGGTCAATCCAGGGTAAAATCAAAACCAGTAACGTCAAATTCGGGAAGACATTGATCTAGATGAAAATGGCTTGTTTAATTTTTGCCACTGACAATAGCTGGACATATCCCTGATTCAGCAGTCTTGTGACAGTGCTTTTGCTCATTCCACAACTTCACTGTTGAACTTCAAGTTCTACAGTAACGAATTAATTGTGAGATATACACTCCATATGCTGGTGTGGTAGGTATATTGCTGCCGAGAAAGGGAAAGTTCACAATTGGGAAGTCAAAATCATCACGTTTGTCATATAACCATTTTCGTCAATGTATAACACCAGAAAAATGGTACCACCAGAAGCCACAAGATCAAAGGCACGACACACTACCAAAACACACGAATATAAAAAAGTACAACACCCACATGTAAAAAATTCACAATGTGAGCTCTCTGAAATACCATGAGTGACATCTTGTGCTTTGGGAGAGTTATAATGTCCTGCTCTGTATACGGAATCCGTCACACTGTCCGTGACTCAATCCAAAGTAAAGTCAAAACTATAGCTAGTAATCTCAAATCCTAGAGGACGTAACATCTAGCTACATTTGTACGTTCTGATTTATGAAGCCAACAATTCACACAGTATCTACCTAAATAATTAAAAGACTTAATGATGATTCCAAATTTTTCTGCATCAAATTTTTCCGGCAACCTATATTTTTAAAATACATGTACAAAGAACCTGAAAAAATCATTTTTGAAAAGAAATATGTCAGCATGAATTTCCTTTTTTTTTATTGTGCTATCATCATTTGAAAACCCCTATTTTTTATGGTTTTGTGCAAATTTCATCAATTTTTTGCCTATTTTGAGTCCATTTTTGGTAAAAATATTGATTTCTATCATAAAGTTTTCTTTCAAAGTTTCCAAATTTATATATCTCGTTAATCAAAAATATCATTGATAAAAAAAAACAAAGATCCATGATGATATAAGAAAGTTATGTAAGAAAATGTCATGATTTCATTCGGGGGTCAAATTCAAGACATCATAAAATCTGTTAAAATCAAGATTTTCAAATTTCCCATCAACTAAACCGTCAAACTCACCATTTTTGCTTTAAATAGTTTGACAATTATATCTTTAAGAAGAATATCTTTAGATAAAAGAAGTCATATGAATAAGGTAAACTTTTCTTGAAAAAATGATTTTTATTAACCCTACCCCAACACAGTCTGAAGTCTGACCTTGATCAACGGTTAATTTTGGTTAAAAAGTTTTAAAAAATGTCCGTCTCTTGAAAACTACTGGTCCTAGGCACATAATGTTTTGAAACCATTTGGGAGGGTTGTTATATAATTTAAATAAATAAAATAATTTCACTCATTAGGCAAATTTAAGAATTATTCATAAACGATTTTTAAACGAGACTGAAACCCCAGGAGAATAAATCCTTAACTTACAACCAGAAGACTTTGTTTCTGTTTGTAAGTTTGAGAAAAATCAGAAATTTGAACTTTCAACACTGTAGTTCTTTAGGTGAATTTCCCATTTAAATATTTGTATCAATTATTCAATTTTTAAACCTCAAACAAAAAATGTTTTGGTGCTTTTTCGAAGCATACTATCAACAAGGAAAATTTTGTAAGAAATATATCACACTTACAGGCAAACCAAACAGTTTACGAAGTTGACGAAGGCGGTAGCACAACGTTTAGTATCAAGTCTACTGTTCCGATAGGATGTGTGGGAGCATCTGCACTCTCCGTTTGCAAAGAGACAATTAAAATCGGATACCCTAGAAACGAAAGCTGTAGTACTGTTTCATCTTCCTCGGCTGTTATAACTGAAACATGCGGGACAGATTTAGTAGCAGACGACTCGCTGGCAGATCATCCTATTAAAGTGTATGGAAATGTTGACAATTTATACAATCAGTTTGATCCAAGGACTACAACCATTAGTTTTGTGCATGTCTCAGGTGCAAAAGATGTTTCTGGGGCATGGGATAAAGTAATTATTCCAGATATTTTGGTATGTATATATTTATTTATATAACTCATGAATTAACTGAAAAAACATATACTTCGCGTTGTAGTCCTATGGCAATGAAAATAATATACTTGTGATAAACGTTGCTGTCTTTTACTGCCACACTGCAGAACGATTGCAGAAGCAGCAGTGGATGGGTCAACTCAAACAGTCATATAATATAAAAAAAGATATTTTAAAAGCAATACATATACAGATAATTTAACAATTTTGTTTGTAAAATACACAAATGTATGACAATTTTTTTCAAAACTTTGATAAATGTTCAGTTTTCTGTCGTTGTAAAATAGAGACCTAGAGCTAGCATCTTCTGTGATATATCACGTATACGTCTAATCTGTTCACAAGAAGAGACATTTAAACATAGGAGCAGAGAATTAACCCTGGATCCTGTTAACAGGGGTTATAGGGAAAAGCAAGTCAGAAAAACTATTCAAAAAGTCTCCAGGATTGACCGAAAGGAACTGTTACAATATCGGGGAAGAAAGAGAAAGAATTTACGTACCCCCTGGTAGCTACCTTCCACCCACACCTACCCCATTTGTCTGCTTTAACCCGTGAATTTATGCCAATTATTCATGCGTCAACAAAAATGAAAACCTGAACCTCCGCTAATATCATTCCGTCGTCCCCAAAATCTGAAGGATATTCTTGTTAGAACCAAACTACCAAACGTTGTCTTCTGTACAAATTTAGTTCTTCTACAACAATCTTTAAGAGCAACCGATGACACATACAAAATATTTACCAATTTATCCTGCAAGTCAGATAATGTCACCTATCTCATTACTTGCTCTGTTTGCCAACAACAGTATGTCGGTGGAACGAAAAATTCACTCAACCTTCATATCAACTTGCACCGTGACCACATTTGGAAATAAGAAAGATCACATGCCACTGCATTACATTTTAACTCCACCGGTCATGACTGGAAACATATACAAGTAGTACAATTTGACCACAATCGATCGTTGACACACACACAGCGACAGGTTAAAGAAAAGATCTGGATAAAAAAGCTGAAATCCAGTTTGAATATAAAAATTTGAAATGCAAAATGTATAGTTTTTGCTAAAAATCCTGCCCCTATCCATTTGTTTCTTTCTTTATTTGTACTGATTAACTTATTCCCGTTCTGACATGGCTGAAATTTTGCTTATTGGGAGTTAAATACAATTTTGTAACGGTATTGTAAATAGAATCGATATAGAATCGATATATGCATACTGACAATTTTCATGTTACATCTGTAAACAACAGCACCCAACATGTAGCTCTCGACACTTTGTAATAAAATTTGTAGTTTAGTCTTTGTAAATAGGTTTATTGTATTTTTTTACTTTTTATTGTGTTTTGATGAAGAGCCGGACAGGTCTCGAAATATTAACTGTTATTTTATTTGTGTCATTCACTTTATTTATTATGTTGTATATATATATATATATATATATATATATATATATATATGGAAAAAATTGTTGAAAATATATCCTCACAAGTCGCACAAATAGTAAAAAATTAAAATTTGAAAATGCACTAAATTATATTTACATTAAAAAATAGTTCAAATCACATAAAAAATACATTTTGTCTCTCCCAACCGGTTTCACTTATAGCAAGATAATCATGGTGAATGTAAAACGTTGTCAATAGTTACAGGACGTTACGTTATAACAACCGCTAATTGAAGGGACGTAATTCCATCTTTGAACGATATAAACGACCTTCAGATAATCAAAATTAATGTACTATCTATTCAATTTTGGCTTGTATTTCTGAATAAATTGATTTTCTTTATTTACACGTTGTTGTTCGGTTGCGGAAGCAGCAAACTGATAAATTGGAAATACTGAGTAGTTTGGAAGGTTCATTCCAGCGCATTCTTCTATATGCCGACTTAACGGAATTTGACGTGTTGTTTCATCCCTTATTTGTTGCCGGTGTACTGTCATACGTTTGCGCAATGTATTTCCTGTCTGTCCAATGTAATCTTCAAAACACCCATTGCATGTGATAACGTAAATTAAGTTTTCTGAAGAACAAGAGAAATTATTTTTTATTTTAAATATTTCACCGCCTTTGAATTTTATTTTGCTTCCCTCTTTTAAATACATACAAAGTCCACAGTTTTGCTTACCACATTTCTTTACTGTCGGTATGATCTGTTCTGTTTGGATTTTAGCAGTAGTGAGAAGTTTCTTTAATGATTTTGGTTGCCGTTTGCTTTTAATAATTTTTTGACTCTCCAAAACATTTTTCATTTTCATGTCCGCTAATAGAATTGGCAAGTATGTTTCTACTTTTAATCCAAAAAACGGGGAATTTTTTGACCATATATATAAAAACTTGCCAATTCTATTAGCGGACATGAAAATGAAAAATGTTTTGGAGAGTCAAAAAATTATTAAAAGCAAACGGCAACCAAAATCATTAAAGAAACTTCTCACTACTGCTAAAATCCAAACAGAACAGATCATACCGACAGTAAAGAAATGTGGTAAGCAAAACTGTGGACTTTGTATGTATTTAAAAGAGGGAA
>MJUU01018342.1:0-16247 GCA_002080025.1 Modiolus philippinarum | reverse complement strand
TACAGACCCTATTTGAAATACATAATTCAAAAGAGAAACGTTATCACATAAAAATTCTAAATCAAGACAAGATAAATGAATTGGACTGAATGTTTTGTAATACAAATAACAAAATACCGAAGTTACTGTGAATTTATTTTCTGCATATGCGCATTTCGACAACTTATGTCTCTTCAGTGCAGATAAAATCTAAACGTTGGAAGACCATAAACTCAAAGATGTTTAAAAACTGATAGAGAACAAATAATTATGATAACCAATATGATCTAAATGTAAAGCCAAAACTCAGCTAAGGACAGAGCTTTGCATGAGGGAGATACTCCTTAGTTTTCAACAAAATTTACAAAAATTTAGATATTGTAAGGTTCCAAAAATAATCGGCTTTCGGGCCAGCACCGAAGTACTGACTACTGGGCTGGTGAATACCCTCNGAGAAACGTTATCACATAAAAATTCTAAATCAAGACAAGATAAATGAATTGGACTGAATGTTTTGTAATACAAATGATATATGTAGAACCCCCCCTTTCATTACTTATAGTCGTATTCAAAAGAAAACTAAATACCTTAGAGGAAACGTTATTAATATACACCCCTGCTTCCACATTTAATTCCATAAATGCATGATTTGCCTATAAAAGCTTATAACTTTGATCAAAATTTAAAATTGATATAAATAAATAATGTTATTTATAAGTCGATACAGTGACTCAGTTGTTCAAAACTGAGGAGTATCTCCCTCTTGCAGAGCCCCGTCCTCAGCTGATTTTTGCTTTTTTAATTATATCCTATTGGTAATTAGTTCTCTATCAGTCTTTACACATATTTCGATTTCCAATACATGTATTTTGATTCTATCAGCACTGAAGAGACATTAGTTAGATTATCGAAATCCAAATTAACAACAACTTCGGTATTATGTTATTGCTTACAAATGGGCTTCTTGAGCAAGGGTATGTTACCCATAACTTGAAGTCATCACTACAGAAGCTATACGGTCTACATCATGATCTTGTTGACCGCTATGGGACATCTGTTTCTCAGAAGACAACAGATCTTTCTCCCTGCTACTAAAAATTGTTTTTTCTCTAGCTTCCAGACTTGATAATTATTAAAAGCACGATAAGGGTAGAGATTTTCGAATTGCGGAAAATCTCTACCCTTATAGTGCTTTAAATAGTGATCGGAACTCTTTGAATTTTCCGCCATTTCCAGAGTTATCCTTCTTCGACGACTTCCGCTGATCTTGTTTGAATGAACGAAAAAGAAGCAACACCGTGAGTGAAAATTCGTTCAGTGTAAGGGATTTAAATGTGCCAATTACCGTTATGGATGTATACATTCGTTGAGGATATTGATCAGACAAGGAGGAGCGCGTCAAACTCACAGGTAGGTGCAATTTTCATTGATTTTCAGTCTGTTGTTCCGAGCATGTACCCCATAAACACTGAACGAAGTTGGCAACCTTTCGCTTTACTCTATAAGTCGAAAGGCAAGGCACATTGATGATAAACTGATAAAATAGGAAATTGAATAAAAAATGTTAGTACAAATCTGCACAAATAAATGACAAATATTGAAAAATGGAGAAAATATTTGAAAGAGGGGAGGGGCCATAGGGCCCCATACAGGACCCTGTCCTCAAGCACCTATGGTTGCAATAAAAGATCGGTATATCTTCCATGAATAGAAGAAATTCCGTCTATTCTCGAGTGAAGGGAAGCGAAACGAATTAACAAGACAAAGAATTTCTTATATGAGTGAATGAAAGGTATCCCGATATTTGATTTTGATCGATCGAATGTAAGCAGTTGCTACTTTTTTTAATTATAATATGTCTCGAAACCCTTAATGCAGAAGCAAAGTTCCCGCCCCTTTTAACATATTTTCCATATGACGTCACTCAATTTTGGTGTTTCGTCATGGAAAATGTTTACCGATCTTTAAATTAGGATCAAATGTAAGCAGTAAGTGTCCCGAAATATTTGATACAGTAGCAATTAAAGCCCATGTCTATTTGAACATACTTTTAATTGAGACGTTTTACCATTTTTTTTTCTGTCATGGAGACTACTGTTGGTTCATTAAAATAAACAGTTCTTATTGGTCGCTTATACCGAGTAAGGTGACTGCACGTGAGCTCGTCTTAACTCTGTAGTCTAACATATTTAATGGCCATTTACTAAAGAAAGGTATTATCATAGAATAATAAATATGTGAATATTGTATTGGGGCGATCAAGTGTATTTTCAGGGGGTGAAGGGGTTGCTTCGGACAATTTTGTCTTGAAAAATTATTTATTTTCGTGAAAATCTCGAACAAATTATTTACTGTCACCAAATTTTACATCAAATTTTTTATTTGCAATTGCAATAATAAATGCATTCTTCACATCATGACAAGGATTATAATGTTTATTTTCAATGGCAACAAAATCGCCAAAGCCCCAAAGTCGAAAATCAAATGGTCGTCCGCTAATCGTGAATGCAATCAAAAGACAACATTGGTCTATTTAGTACATGTACCAACAAAGAGCATACAATTTACTTACAACGTCTTCAAATTTGACAAGGCATCAAAAACTGCATGAGGAACAATAGATATTTGGTTTTCTTCTAAAATGCTGTCAAAGAAATATGTTGAATTTAAGGTAGTAGACCTAGGTTAAGGGAGACAACTCTTTAAATCAGCAAGGTGTTTGAAACAGGCAGTTTCATTGATGCTGTTTAAGCATTTATGTGAAAAAGGATCAAACTCATCTGCATTACTTAGAAACTTACAAAATATTTATGAAAATGGTTAAAACAAACATACAATGATTTTTTAAGAATTATGTCCTTTAACCTACATGTACAAAAAATGTAGGTCTACCTCCTTAAATGACTTAAATAATTTAATTTTGAAAAGCGTAATGAAATGGATTAAATACTCAGATTTACATTCACTTAAATGTCTTGTTATTTCGCTGGCTCTGTTGATATGATATGCTATATTTTCTATAAACAGCTATTTTCCTATTGTTGCGAGTCAATTGATTGGTTCAAGAAACTTATAGGCTCAAAAACTGAAGCATTTTTTGTGAGGGCCGCATATATTTCATTCCTGTAGAGATTGGTTATTTTTTAAACAGATGATCTTTATATAAATTTTCCGCAGATTTCATTCACAATGGCGGCCATGTATTTGTCAGTTCGGAATGAAATTAGCAACAAATTTTTATTAAGGACATTCTATGTATATCATTCCAATAAAATTTGGTTAAAGTTGCTTGATTGCTTTGAGAACAGACAATTAACATAATGATTATTTTTTTAAGTATTTTAGAGGAGGTTGATTTTGCCATGGTGTTGAAACTGTTCTGTGATGGTTGCCATATTCTTTTTTTGTAGGATCGGAACAAAATTAGCAATTATTGCAAAGGATCTTCCCCACATCATTCCAGTACTTAAGTTAAATTTGTAGAAAATGAAAAAAATGAGAATATGATGAAAATGATGTGTTTCCTAATAGATTCAAATATTAAAGATGGTAAAGAAATGAGTACTATTTTTGAAATAAAACCTACTATTCATCATTTCTGTAAAGTAAAGTAAAATTTGATACAGTACTAGTGGTTTAAGAGAAGATGGTGAAAATGTGATACCCGACGGAAGACGCCAAGTCATGGCGAGCTAAAAAGTCATCAAGAAAGCAAAGAAAGCAAATGTTCAAGAATTTTTATATTTCCATGTATTCCAGACAACAGATCTTCCCCTTTACAGCTAAAATTTATTTTTCCTAAACCGGATCTGACTTTACTACCGGAATGGACATGTCCAACACGGCGGGTGTCCTGAAGAAGCAGGAGATGCTTACTCTACTGGTGCACCTGTTTTTATCTGTATGTGTGTATTCACTTTTTTCTTTTCTGTGCCGTACTCATGTGGTTCTCTTGTTTCTTGGTGTTTTCTATGTTGCCGTTGTCCCTGGATTGCTCGGTTTTTTTACTGACGGTTCGATTCCCACTTACTTTGCTGTTTCATGATGTAGCTGAAATACTGCTAAAAGTGGTGTTAAATCTAATACAAACAAAACATTTAAACGAACAATCTTATTTGGTCCACACTTACAGATATAACAGATTGGTCAAAGAATCAAATATTCCTGTGGTAACACTAGTTATATAATTTGCACCAAGGTTCCTGAAATATGTTAGTATAAGTTCAAGTACAAGTAATGAACGGGTATGGAGTAAATGAGACAAAGTCTTTACAAATACATGGTAAAACAAAGCAATGGAACAACATTTTTATTGCTGTTCTTTATCTTGAAGTCACCACGAGGCATTCAACAATGAGCTTAGCTCATATATCATGATAAGTTCAAGGCGGCCCCTAGCACAGGTGTGAGCGGAATTCATTGCTAGATGTCTAGCAATGCCACATCCATTTTAATTTACCCATAGATGCAGGCTCGTCAGCAAATATTTAATTAACTGGCTATCGCTGTCATCCATGATTGCCGAACAAAAAGACTAACAGACTGCAATCACAACACTCAAACAAACACAGGGCATTCATCGAGTTCAAAAGTAAGAAAACTTAGCATTATAAAATCATGAGATGTTGGAACAATAAATGGGTGGTCAGAATAACAATTTGAAATTACAAAGAATAAAAAAGCCAACATTTGAAAGTATGGTAGTATAATATGAGAACAATTTTAGAAATAAAACCATCATTTTTTTCAAAAAAAAAAGAAAAAAAAGGCCAATAACCAATAACATATAGCTCACCTTCAGTAGATCCAATATGTCCTACTTCACAGTTTGTTTAGCTTAAGATCTTTCAACTCATAATGCCATATTATCAAATAAACTCCAGATTTGCACAAAATTCTTAAGTAATTGTTAAGTTTATTTTGTATAAGCTGGTATTTTACATGTAGTCTTTCTTGTGTGATATATAACAAACAAAATAACAAAATTCCGAAGTTACTGTTGAATTAGTTAGTAAATATGACTATTTCGACATCTAGACATTCTAGTACATGCATCTCTTCAGTGCAGATCAAATTAAAACATTTGAAAATCCAGAAACCGAATTATGTGTAAAAGCTGATAGAAAACAAGTTATCAATAGTATTTGACACATTATATATTTAATATCATACTTGATTAATTGATATTCTAAGTGCACCTGTGTGAGTATTCAATGTATATTGTTTATTTATGTAATATATATGTCGTCAAAATCTAGCTAGTATATTCTTCTGTTATAATAGTAAATATGTGTTGTAAATACCTGAGTGTTTGAACATGGGGAATTTCTCTCTCTATTTGCACTATGAGACGGAGAGACATGTTAAAACAGATTCCCTTGTTTTGATCTCTTCTGGACTAGTAACGTTTTTGAAAACAGTCTGAATGTGTTAATCTCGCAAGGTCTTTATAAATAACGTTTTAGGCTTGCCAACATCTTGGATGGGGTAGGAACATGACAATCACAAACTTTGAAAGGAACAACCCCAGGACCTTTCGATCAAATTTAATAAAAGTTATCTAGTATAGTTTTAAAGGAGAAGATCTTTGAATGCATTTCCCAAATGGTCATACATGTATTTTAAAGTATGTTCCCTGCAGGCAGAGCAGTCATCTCGGATGACATACGAATATGAAAGTCACAAACTTTGAAGGTGACCACACACCTAATGTGACTCCGTTTGTTTTCAACTAGCTCAGTACATGTAGTTTCTGAAGAGAATACCTTTAAATCCATATCCTATAAGGTCCTACATGTATGTTAAATTAGGTCCTCGCTGGTGGCCATCTTGGGTCAAGTACGAGCATAAAAATCACAAACCTTGAATAGGGCCACCCAAGGACTATTGTGAGCAAGTTGGCTCAATAATTTCAGATGAGAAGATGCTTGAATGCATTTCTCATAGCGTCATATGTTTAAGTATGTTCCCTACTGGCAGCCATCATGGATTATGTAGGAATAAAAAAATTACAAACTTTCACAGAGATCACCCAGGTGCGCAAAAAAATTAAAAATGAAATAAAAAATAAATGAAATAAATTAATTAGTTAATTACCCTCCCCCGAAATTTCGATTATTTTAAGTTCTTCAGAGGCCATTTCGACTGCTTATTTCTCTTCAGTGCAGATAAAAAGATAAAACACCATACACTTGGAAGACCAGACTTGATTCATCACTTTTTCTTCAATCCTTAATACTTACAATTCTCGGAGATCGGCAAAAACATCGAACACACCGATTGGCAGGTCTGTTATTTGATTATTTCTAAGATTACTGTAAAACATGTAAAACTCATATAAAGTAGAATACCTTTGGTAAGGGAGATAATTTTTAAAACCAATATTAAAGGCGTTTGAAACAGGGAGAATTCATCTATGATTTTTAAACGTTGATTTGAAAAAGAATTAAAATAATCCATGTTACTTAGAAGGTTATGTGTATATTTTTAAAAATGGTTAAAACAAATGTGAAGGTGATTTTTTAAAAGTTATGTTCCTAAACCTTGGTCTATATTTTAAGCTAGATATAAACTATTATTATTCAAATCCATGAGATTTTGTTATACATGTGTGTAAGTCGGCACAATCGAAGAACAAATCCTACCAACCTGAATCTAAAGAAAAAAGTATGGATTACCGCGATTTTTTTCTACGGAAGCATATTGATGAAGAAAAAATATTTTGTGATAATGAGAAAGTTATATCAAAATATTAGATATCAGTACATACATGTTATTATGAGATACATGTATTATCTCATGATCTTGCGATAAGAAGTCATAATTATGAAATGTTAATTAGAATATCAATTTTATGGTGAATTCTTTTTTCATATGACGAGACTAACAGACCCTATATTTTTCAATTCACTTACAGAACAATAAAACTGGCAGGATCAGTGAAACTTGGTATGTCTGTCAGAGACCGGAATGAACAGTTTGCATATTTTCCCCAATGAAATGGAGTAATGTCACACGATGAAGTAAGTCCAGTGTTAACACATAGTAAATTGCAAATTATAACAATAAAAAAGGTTGGATAAAATTCTTTCATTTGTAAAATAACAATTTTCCACGATGAGGCTTCCATTGTAATTTCACAACAACAGACAGGACTATAAGTATTTATACGAACTTTAACATACTCAATAGAAAAGTTAGTATTCATACATATTGATGAAGTTTGGTAAAAAAAATGACAATTTTCCGATCAATTCTTTATCATCCGATATAATCAAAAGACAATTTCTTACTCGCTAATTGATTTATCAGACAAATTTAATGTAATTAAATTTATACTGCAGTTGAATCTTTAAACTAAAAATGTGCAGATTCTTGGCAAAAGGCCATGAAAATCGTCATCATACAGGATGTTTTCTACATAAATTTCTCCTACTTTTTAAAATCCTTTTCAACGTGTAAACAAGTATTGTTAAATGTAAATTAGAACGTGATACAAAGTCTAAGAAGTACAGTATAATTCCAATGGCTCGAACAGCCAATTAAGGGACCGATAAAACAGCTTGAGTTAGAGGAGTGTTCGAGATATCGAAGACCAAGAAAGGGTTCAGACATCGATGGTGTTCGGAGCCATCGAATTTCATTTGTATAAGGACTCGACGATACCAAACACTCTTAGGAACTTCTCGACCGTTAAATTGATTATACTCCCTGTTTGCATCACAGAATTTGAAAATGTCCTTTTCACGATCTTTCTATAGCGTTCCACTGTTTTTTTTTTTTTTTTTTTTTTTTTTTTTTTCATAGTAGGGAATTGACTTCGGGCCAGAAGTCATGTCTTTACTAACGATAAGGTAAAAATTGTTAACGATAAAGAAGTACAAAATACATGTGCATTGGTGGATCCAAGGGGGGGGGGGTTCCGGGGGTTGGAACCCCCCTTTTTACTGGACAATCATGTATATCTTTATGAATATCCTGATGTTTTAGTAAGAAAAAACCCAAAAATTTTCGAAATTTCCCTTTCTTTTCTAACCGGACCCCCCCTTTTCAAATTGTCTGGATCCGCGCCTGATGCGGTATTATCATGTGGTATTATCATGCTCCTAGACTGACGAACATTATCACATTGTCTACTTTGCTAGTTAATATCGAAATATGTTTACCTATTCGAACATGGTAAAAAGGAACACAGTAGTATATGAGTACAGTTCGACTAATATTTGAGGTGATGGTGCTGCCGGAAATGACGTCACCGAAAGTGGCGTAGACCGGAGGCACGTGATCAGAAGCGTAATTCACGTGACCGGGGATCACGTGACCGAACACTTCTTATTACTACTACTATGGTTAAGGTTGGTGGTAGTGCTGGGGTAAGGGTTGTAACAGAATATAAGATCCACAACAACATTTGTTTCAAAGGACAAATTATCATATAAGATTTGTTCCACTGAAACAAATATTATAATATTTGTTTCTAACGGTATAAATTGCATGCGATATTTGTTCCCAAAAAAGAAATATTATGCCATGTTTATAATATCTGTTCCAATTGAACTTTTGTCAGTTGGAACCGATATATGTTTACAAGGGTTAGGGTTAGAGTATGGTAAGGGTTAGAGTTAGATTATAGATAGGGTTAGGGTAAGGGTATGGTAAGGGTGAGGGTTAGATTATAGATAGAGTTAGGGTTTGATTATAGATTGGGTTAGTGTTAGGGTAAGAGTTAGTGCAAGGGTTAGTATTAGGGTTAGATGATATGATAAAGGTTAGGGTGATACGATAAGGATACGGGTAAGGTCAGCTCACAAACAAACACCACTCTCACTATAACCCACGATCACGACTACCACCACCACCGCCATCACCTTCACCACCAACCAGATATTTTCAAATAATCATCATCACCACCATCACCACAACCACCACCACCTCTTCTTCCTCCTCCACCACTATAGCCTATAATCCCAAAAGCACCGCGGCCGAATAGTGAAATGAGCAAGCAAATACAGCAAACGTATACTCGTGAGTCGTGTGAGTATGCTCGTGAGGAACTAGTGAGTCATGTGAGCAGTCTTGAGCAATTTGTGAATCATGAAACAATAATCGTAAAAGTAATAAAGATAGGGCAAAAAAAGTTTAGTGTAAAAAATATCATAAGACATTTCAATGAATGAATATGTGTCTAAGTTAAGGTCGATATCTTTTGGGACAAAACGGATTGAAGGTGTACGGAATACCGATTAATCCAGTTGCAGGCTTCTCAACTAATCAAATCTGTTCTTTCAAAATGAACAGACCAATCACCTCTATTGATACAAATGGCTGACTATATAAACGAGTGATCGACTGGCTTTGTCCCAACTACTACTTTATGTCGAAAACGCCATGGTAAAGGTAGCATTACAGACTGTACATTGGCATCTTGGTTTCTCGTGATTATTCTTATGTTGTTGTAAATAATCTTTGCTTGTAAATCGTTATGGGCAAAGGTCACAGGCAAATTCCATATGGTCTTTGCGTGTACTACAATGACTCAAGAATTCTCCTCGGGTGTCAATCATTTGGTGACAACCATAACAAAGATTATTGGTGTATCTCGACATTTGCACCAGTTTTGGTTGGAAATATGCTGTAGATAAAAGACATTATCTCTTTGCAGAAGTATTGGATTGATGTGGCCAACCATCGACTGAATATGGCAACAAATCCGCGTAAAAGATAATTCAATGACATTTGGGATGGGAGGGAGGGCAACTGTGGCTTATAACTTTATAGTTATAGCCGGTCACAAGCCTGGTGATACGCAGAATGACCCTTCACAGATTGACATAATAATGGCAGCATTCACTTAAAAATCACATTTTGCATTTTTTCTAAGCTAAAAGCAGTAGCAGAATCTCAATAACCCTTGCACAGTAGCAACATCAGCAGCATAAGCCCTATCAGTAGTATAGTGGGTTACCTCAGATCACTTTTGACGAGGAGCCCCATAGTGCATTCTTTGTAAAATATTTTGTTGGTACCTCAATTTTTCGTAAAATATGCAAATTAGTTCAGGAGGGAATTTTTGTGCCAATTTAGAGGGCGCTGCAATCGTTATTGACGAGGTGCTAAGTATGTCATTGATCTTTGGCCTGGTCCCGTAGGTCTCGCCCTGCTTTTATCCAAGGCACATTCCTAGGTTTCTCCTTCTACTTTAGTCTCACCTTCTGGTTTGCCCTTATCTGTCCAAGGTGGTATGGTTTGTGAAGCTTTGGCCTCACCTTGTCTTAGGTGTTGTCACTGGTTTTGCCTACTGGTCTCGTCTTTATTCCAGCTTTGGCCTTGCTTTTACCCTAACCCTAATCTATTTTTTTTTACTATCCCTTAACCATGGTGTCTTTAATCCAGTGACTGAACTCTTTTGTTATGGTGTTGTACTTCAGAGTGTCACTGACCTTTGGCCTCGTCTTGAGTACCTCGCCTTTGGCTTTGACTTCACTAGTCCATAGTGTTGTCACTGATCTCGCCCTACTTCTGTCCATGGTGTTTTCACTGGTCTCGTCTTTATTCTAACCCAAGCCTTTAACCTTACACTTATTCTTGTACTAACCCCAACTTTTCTGTTGTTTGATCAGTAATGGTGTGTTTGTTCACGACTAACCCTTACCATTTTTTTTGTTGCATTTTTTTTATACCTCCATTGTTACTTTCTATTTTCAAACTATTTCAGTTATATCCCCTTGATCCAACTCTAACCCAAGCTTTTATGAAAACTCTATATTCATTTATTATTTTATTTTCGAATGTTATTCTAATATTCTCAAACCATTGTAGATATTTCCTTTTTATCTCTATTTTTAGTTGCTATGACAACTCTACATTCTTTTATTTTTTCGAATATTTTTCAAATATTCTGTAACTATTGAAGTTATCTCCCTAACCCAAACCTTAACACTAACCTAAGTTCCTATGACAACTCTATATTCATTCATTATTAATTTTCGAATATTATTTTAATTGTCTAATGTTATCCCCCTTTTATCCAATCCTACCCTTAGTTGCTATGACAACTCTATATTCATTATTTTATTTTCGAATGTAATTTAAATATTCTCTAATTGTTAGAGTTATCTCCCTTTTATCTCTAACTTTAGTTGCTATGACAACTCTACGTTCATTTAGTTTTTCGAATATTTTTCAAATATTCTGAAATTGTTGGAGTTTTATCCTTTTTTATCCTAGCCCTACCTTACACTTATTTTCGTACTGACCCTAACTTTTCTGTTGTAAGAATCACCTTAACCCTATGTATATAACCCTAACCCTTATGTATATAAAAATATTCCTTATGTAATAGCAGTAACCCTAACTCTAATGTATATAACAGTAACCCTAACCCTTATGTATATAACAGTTATCCTATCCCTTATGTATATAACCCTAACCCTTATGTATATTACACTAAAACTTTTGTATATAACAATTACCATAATCCTTATGTATATAACAGTAATACTAACCCTTAGTCCTAACTTTAACTAATGCTAACACAATCTCTTATCTTTGTATATTCTGGAACGATTCTTATAATCAATGGTACCCTAAGCATACTGATGGATATCATAATTCATTAAAAACACATAATGAAGCTATGACTATGAACTGACACAAAACATCAAGTGATGCTATGAAAGCAAATTGAAACTGAAAACAATATGAAAACTAATGTGACTTTAATCACACGGAAACATAACGTAAAGCTGACTGTGAACTGACACAAACTATGTGAACATGTCAATATTAATGTTAATTGAACAAAAAATACAAACAGAAACGTTGAAACATCAACATTCAACGACACAAAACATACAAACATATAAACTTTGATATGAATGTAAACAACAAATGGATGACGAAATAAACATTAAGTGACACAAAATATGTAAGCTAATTTATATCACAGACAATTAGAACAATATATTCAAGCATTAATAATAAAAGATCAACATCAAATGTTACAACATATATATGTTAACACCAAATCAAACAAAATCGTTAAATCATTAACCTTACTTTACACAAACATAAACGTTAAGCATGAACAGAACAACAACAAAACATGATAACAAAACGCCATTGAAATGAACTTTCACAAGTAAACACATTGTAACACGTGACATATGAACACAAAATATAATAAAACATGAAAACATATCGCTTATTATATGAACTTTGACATGAAAACACAATACTACACGTTATAACATTGACATAAAGTGACATAAAATGGTGATAACCAATGACATTAATGTAAACAGAAACATTGAAACATCAATATTAAACGACACAAGACATAAATGTTAACACAAAAACACGAAACATAACGTTAACTATGACTATAAAGTGATACAAAACATGAAACCATATCGATATTAATGAAATTGTTACACGAAAACGAAAAAATAAGTAAATCACGAGTTATCTTGCCCAAGTCTAGGATGAAATTAACGAACTAAAATGGCGCGTGAAATACTAACAAGAGTTATCTGTCCTATAAAAAAATAGCCACGATGAACGCGGACCTGAAAGAAGATACCCACAGATCAACAAACAAAAATTACTTCCCTTTACTATCGCGGACCTGAAAGATGACACCCTTAGAAATAAAATGACAACTGCTAATCGACAATGCCCGAGTCGTTCCGACGGGTGAAAATACCCGACTTGGGGACACACCCACTTCCGGTCGCGCAAGTAGTATGTACTTAGGTGATACAAGATTCCTGCGGAGTCACGTGTTGTTCCACCAAGTCATTTCCTTTTAAAATGACTGAAAAAGGCTTCAATTAGGGCCTCTTTCGGTTGCGGATGCGGACCCCTATCACTTGAACTTCCCGTCATATGAATTCTGCTGCTTCCGGTGACCTTATTTCCGGTCTACGTCATTTTTGGTGACGTCATGTAAGGCATCACACCTCAAAGAATAGACGAAGAGTACTCAAATAGTACTGACCACTTTTTGTCATTTGGGGGAATAAGTTAACTAGGTGTCAGTTCTCATCTGTCTTGAACAAAGCATTGAAATATATTCCAGTTCTAGTGATTTTGTCGCATTAGAAGTCAATTGCAAGGTATAAGGGATGCAACAATGCCATTATTGAAAGGCAATCAGTTGTTTATCTTACCCTAGGGAAAATTGATGAGACTATACCTTTGGTTTCCTTATAATTTATTTTTAACAAAACTTACTGGTTGCCCTCTGGTGAAAAAAATAGGGATTAAGGGGTTAAAAAATACTGTTGCGTTTTGCCTAAAGCCCTGTCGTTCTGGACTTATTTTCTGTCCCATACCGAATTTCTATTTCAAATTTGAAATATCTAAATGAATCTTAGGAGTATCAACCTCGAAGCCCTTTAACTCAGTTGTTCTCTATGAGCAAATAAAAGATTTTAATGTTTAGTTTTCCAAATATTAGGATTGTCCAAATGGCCATATTAGCTGCAACCTCGGTATTTTTTTTGATAATGCATCTCTATTCAGACTATGTTGCTAGATGAAACATATTATAGTAAAATAGAAATGTCTGAAAAAGACCTATACGTCCTTATTTGTTATCAATATCATCTCTTCGACATCCTACTATCTCTTTGAAAGAATATGAATAATTTACTTATCTTTATCGTGTCGTATTTACGGCCATTCACGGTGGTTTCGGTACTACGTAGTTATCTACCAAAACGCTAAAAAATTTTCTTATCAGATAAATATAGTCTCTAACATTGAATCCGATCTCAAATAGAGATAGTTAAAATTTTCACATTCTTAAGTTCGATGTTAACCGGGAATTTAAAATTGTAAACTGAATTTGGCTATTGAGATTTGAGAAATTATCATAATACAATGTAAAGGAAAATTCTAACTGAATTTATTTGAAGTGAAGCGATCTCCGTAGTCTCCATTCTCAAATATGCCGCCATTTTTTTTTTGCTACCATTGATGCTTGAGTATTTTCGTGCCATTCATTAAAAGGAATGTTGAATGAAAAATTTTCATTCAAGATTTCCTGTTATAAATTAATTGTGTTATGTAAGTCATAAAAATACAAAAAAAAAATCGCCAGGCAATGATTCAGTGTTAATTTCATAAACATCCGGTCGCACTATTTCTAGAAATTGTCACAAGACATTTACAGGATTAACCAATCACCAACTGAGAACAAATCTATCCACATATTAGTTATTTTTTTCGATAACATATCTTTCATGTAGTGTTTAACTTTGCTGGGAATTAGAGAAAATGTTTACTGAAAGCATAACAGTCTTTCTAGTAAAATACAAAAACAAAATATCAAAACATGATCTTATAACATGTCGATAATCTTTTTTTATTTTGTAATTTTTTTTCGGTTCCGAAGAATTTTTTGTCTTAAGAAAACAAGATACATTTTTTGTATATCTATTAAAATTGTTTCTGGTGGAATTAATTCATTATCTGATTGAATAAAGTAAATTCCTGTTTTTTTCAGTTCAATTTTGCTACGAGTTATATACCTTAATTTACACTAAAATTCTGAGAAACAATTTGACGTGTACAATTTATAACTATAAAACAAGAAAATAGGAAACATGTGACCTCCAACATTAATTGGCACACCAGAAGTTGTCAGTTTTGAAAAAATCTCAGAGGGAGAGAGTGAGCGGATCTGCCAGTTTATAGAAAAAAAAACAAACAAAATAAGGTATTCCTACTTAAAAAAACAAACTGAATGGCAAACAGTTTTCAAAGAAAATATATCATTATCATTCAGTTAGGGCCTGCATGCATGGTTATTGATGATGGGTGAGGTTATAATAATGCTTTTTTATCACAAAATTGAAATAAATATTTTTTTAAATTTATTAATTAAATTGACATGATTAATTTCTTTCTATATTCTATATATCAAGTTATATATTGACCAATTTCAAATATATTTGAAGCATCATCCGATAAATATCTTCATTATATACATAAATATATTTATGTCGATAGTTTCAAAGCAATTTAGAGAACATAACTAAACACTGCAAAATTAGTAATGGAAACAGGAAAATGCATAATAAATAGAAATAAATAGAATTTTGGTATGTAATTAATGTACATGTGCATATGGTGACCCATATTTCAAATTATTGTGATAATAGCACACGCTATATTTCATTCGAGTTATTTTTGAGTTATTTACGAGTTATTTATGATTTATTTCATACAATTTTTGAGTTACTTACAATTTATTCCTAACAATTTTATTATGATCTATTTGCCTTTAACAATTTGTGTGGTATGAAATAAATCTCCAAAACAATTTAGGCATAACTTATAAACAGTTTTTTTCTGGAGTCCTAGAGAAAGTTCCTTGTGGTTTATTTAAACAATTTGTTAATGATTTATTCTTTTATTATAATTTGTGAATTATTGGCTCATTTGCATACGAAATTTGGCACATCAAAATTGTAACAAACTTGTTAGATTTCTTTATGAGTTATTTGTGCGAGTTATTCTGGACCTTTTTGGTTTGGGATATGGCATCTTCCTGTTTCGAAAACTAATTGAGTCTCATGGTCACTGATATGGTTATTTGAATAAAAACTATTCTAGCAATTGTTATAGAAACACACCAGCAGAGTCCTCCAGTAGAAATGAATCCAAATGAAATGCCGATTTTAAAATAGAGTAATCAAATGGTAACAAACAAAATAACCATAGGGGAAAAAAGCTCACAGTATTTTTGTAATTTAGAGAAAAAACATTATTTAGAAAAAATTATTCCAAAAGTTACTCGAGATGATGGATCAGAAATTCTGGATCCCTCTGAAATCAGAAAAGAGCAAAAACTTTTTTATCAAAATTTGTACTCTAGCTCAAAGCCAGTGTTGCGTGACACTCACAGGGTGACATTTCTTCTGAATGAAAATCCATTTAATACAAAATTGACTCCTGAAGAGATAGAGCTCTGTGAAGGTCATCTAACACTACAGGAATGTCTTAACTCTTTGAAAAATATGAAAAATTCAAAGTCACCAGGTATTGATGGATTTACAGTTGAATTTTATAAATTCTTCTGGAATGATATTAAAATAATTTTAATTCGATGTTTAAATGAAGCTTTAGACAGTGGTCAATTTTCTATAAGTCAACGGCAAGGTTTAATTACATGTTTACCGAAGGAAGACAAGTTAAAATTTTATTTGAAAAATTGGAGACCTATTACTCTTTTGTGTGTTGACTTTAAACTTGCTACAGCA
>MJUU01018337.1:28336-43700 GCA_002080025.1 Modiolus philippinarum | reverse complement strand
AGACAGGAAGTTTTTATTTTGCAGATCAATTGTACATATATCAAAAGTAAGCATGGTACTTATTTTGATTTTTGATTATTTATGTAAAAAATATCAGTTGTTGAACTTAGTCATTTTTACGTCAAATTTTTAACCATAGGGTACCCCCTTTGTCCAGACCAAATCTCCTACAGTATTTGAGACAGAAAATTATTATTTTGCAGATCAATTGTACTTACATCAAAGGTGTGCATGGTACTTTGATTTTGATTTTTGATGATTTATTTCAACATCATTTATTTTTACATCAATTTTTGTTAATAAGGTACCCCCTTTGTCCAGAGCAAATCTCCTACAGTATTTTAGACAGGAAGTTCAATTGTACATATATCAAAGGTGTGCATGGTACTTTGATTTTGATTTTTGATAATTTATTTCAAAAATATCAGTTGTTGAACTTTTAACAAAAAGGTACACCCTTTGTTCGGAGCAAATCTCCTACAGTATTTGAGACAGGAAGTTTTTATTTTGCAGATCATTTGTACATATATCAAAGGTGTGCATGGTACTTTGATTTTACTTTCTGATAATTTATGTCAAAAATATCAGTTGTTGAACTTATTACATCAAATATTTTCCAATAAGGTCTCCCATTTGTCCAAAACAAATCTCCTACAGTATTTGAGACAGGAAGTTTTTATAATGCAGATCATTTGTACCTGTATCAAAGGTACCAACATGATTGACAACAACACTTAAGGAAACTGCATGTAATTTATTGTCGACATGTTTCACCCTCAACAGGCGTCATGAGAGGTATGCACAGTACTTTTATTTTCCTTTTTGATTAAAATCCAAGTTGCTGAACTTTCAGAAATAGGCTAGTTTGATGGAAGGTTTAACATTGAAAATTAATGAATTTCAAATATTGAGGGTCAACCCATGTGTAAGATATACTGTCCATGTAAAAGAAAACCCAGTTTGCTGTCACATTGACAGCTTTCCTCTTGTTGATAATTTATGTCAAAAACTTAGTCATTTTTTTGTCAAATTTTTAACAATAGGGTACCCCCTTTGTCCGGAGCAAATCTCCTACAGTATTTGAGATAGGAAGTTTTTATTTTGCACATCAATTGTACATATATCAAAGGTGTGCATGGTACTTTGATTTTGATTTTTGATAATTTATGTCAAAAATATCAGTTGTTGAACTTAGTTATTTTTACGTCAAATTTTTAACAATATGGTACCCCTTTTGTCCGAAGCAAATCTCCTACAGTATTGGAGATAGGAAGTTTTTATTTTGCAGATCAATTGTACATATTTCAAAGGTGTGCATGGTACTTTGATTTTGATTTTTATACGACCGCAAAAATTTTGCGGTCGTATATTGGTATGGTGTTGGCGTTGTCGGCGTCCGCGTCGGTGTCGGCGTCTGTGGACAGCATAACTTTGCTTCTAGTGGACGGATCTTTATGAAATTTTAGTATGATGTATCTTGGCACACGCGTAAACAGAGGTTTTAATTTTGAGTTGATGGCCCCGCCCGTTTTAGAAAAAGGGGCCAAAAAGCGGTGAAATTGGGTGTTTTCACATTTTTGGCTGTAGAATCTTTATTAATTGTTGGATTTTGATGGGGTTTGTTTCAGTGTGCTCCTGAGGAAATTTCCAATCTGGTATATGCCAACGGATTTCACGTAGCATGTACCGCTCACGAGATAAATTGGGCCCAACAGGGGCAAATTTCAAAAAAAAATTAAATTTTTTATTTCTAGTCCGATTTTGATGCAGTTTTTTTCAATGCATTCCTTGTGAAAAATTAATATGGCGCTCAGCTATTAGATTTTTGATAACTTGTTTCCTTTCCCAGCTATGAGGGGCAGAATGGGGCCAAAATTGCGAATTTGCAGATTATGTAGAATCTTTATTTTTCATCGGATTTCGATGGGATTTTTTTCTTTGGATTCCTCTTGATCTAAGCTTTCAGCAGTATGTCAACGGATTTTGTGTAGGTCTTACCATTTCCGAGCTACAAGGGGTCAAAGGTGCCAAAAATGCAATTTTTCTAAATATGTCAAATCTTTATTTTTCATCGGATTTCGATGGGATTTTTTTCTTTGGATTCCTCTTGATCTAAGCTTTCAGTAATATTGCAACAGATTTTGTGTAGGTCTTACCGTTTCCAAGATACAAGGGGTCAAAGGGGCCAAAAATTGCAATTTTTCTAAATATGTCATATCTTTATTTTTCATCAGATTTTGATGGTTTTTTTTTTCTTTAAATTTCTATGTCTGTAAAGTTTTAGTTGATAGTACATATTCTGCATAGCTCTTACGGTTTTTTATCAGTAAGTAATCAAAAGGGTTGATTTTTTCCCTATTTTGTTTCTAGCTAATAACTGTGTCTAGCTTCTTTTTGTGTCCATCTAATTATTGTGTCAAGCTCTTTACTGTGTCCACATTCACTTTAAAAATTTCAGTGGTCGACATGCTGCGGTCGTATCATGCTGCGCTCAGCGTAGCCCTTTATTGATGATTAATGTCAAAAATATCAGTTGTTGGACTTAGTCATATTTATGTCAAATTTTTAACAATAGGGTACCCCCTTTGTTCAGAGAAAATCTCCTACAGTATTTGAGACGGGAAGTTTTTATAATGAAGATCATTTTTACCTGTATCAGAGGTGTGCACAGTACTGATATTTTCCTTTTTGATTAAAATCCAACTTGCTGAACATTCAGAAATATAGGCTTGTTTGGTGGAAGGTTAAACATTGAAAATTAATGAAAATTACATTTCAAATATTCAGAGTCAACCCATGTGTAAGTTATACTGTCCATGTAAAAGAAAATCTGGTTTGCTGTCACATTGACAGCTTTCCTCTTGTTTAAGAGTTCACACTGTTAGTGCTTTAGTTTTGAGTGTTGTATTTATAATGTTTGTATGTTTTGTGGGTGTGTAGTGTCTTTGTTCTTCTGTTTTCTTGTATTCTTGCTTTTGCTTTGTCTCTGGACTTTGATTAATGTCATACTGAAATTGTTATGAACAGGGACAATAATTAACTATATCCCCAGTATTGAATTCATTACGGAAATCTAGACAATTCTCTCAAATGGTTGCGAAAATACATGAAAGGGATTGAAAAGTGACGATCAGATCTGTCACCAATCTGTACCAAACAATAATGCAGGAATATATAATATGTGCATAGAAGGATCGATAATGATATACCCTTTTTTTGCATAAAGGAGGGTAGAGTATCAATAATACTTTTAATTCACTATCTGGTATCTCTGAAGTATTTCTGCAGATATCCTCAATAAATAAACAATTAAAATCCCTCAAATGGAACATTATATATCAAAAAAAAAAGAGGACAAATAATATATTTTTCAAGCCTTGATCAAACTACTACAATGTCCAGTGGTCTATAGGGATAATCAATATTTTATTGATGATTAACAGAGCACTCGTAATTTTATACTTCAGATATTACAGTAAAGTTTACACATAAGTTCTTGTATCCGTAAGAAGCTGTCATGTGCCATAGTCATTGTCTGAAATAAAATGCCATGCAAGACTTTGACCTGTACTTCCATGTATTATTTTTTGGGGAAAAAATCCCAGAAGCAGTACAGTGAAAATAGTAAACAATTGAATTATATATGGTAAGCAATACATTGTTTTTCTCGTTTCTGGTTAAGTTACTTATAAAGGATATAATGACCTATGGCAAATAGGTCTAGGTCACGATAACTAAAATTATGAATGTATTTATTAAAATTATGAATGAATTTATATAAATATTCAGTCTGCGCAGTCTACATCTTTGACGTCATCTGATCGAATTCACTGTTACCCTATGTACGCAAATATCACAATTGTCGATTAAAATATAGTTAAATATATCATCACATTTTCGATTCAAATTTAATTAAATCTTAACACTTTTCATCTCAAAACAATTCTTCACACAAACTTCTGGTGTGATTGTTTTGTTGGAGGGTGATTGGATACATCATGCAGTGATGCATGTTGTGAAAACTGCAAGGAAAACAATTATGAAACTGCTTTGCAAATCTGTTACAGATCAGAAGTGAAGGTAAATTAATGCATGTTTTTACTACAGATCAGCATACTTTTTTAAGAGTGCTTGAAGCACGTGCATCTCAGTCTTGCATTGTATCCCCAGTTTTGTTGCTCCCATTTTGCCAATGACATTATCGCTATTTTGTAAAAGGCAGTACACTTTAGCACATGACTTCAGCATGTGGTAGCTTTTGAACAGTTCAAGAAACATTAATCTCAGTCTCCCACTGTCAATGACTGTGTCCCTCATTATACCCCCCGCAAACAAAGTTTGGGGGGGGGGGGGTATATAGGAATATACCCCCCGCAAACAAAGTTTGGGGGGGTATATAGGAATCACCCTGTCTGTCTGTCTGTCCGTCCATCTGTCCGTCCGTCTGTCCGTCCGTCTGTCCGTCCGTCTGTCCGTCTGTCCACACTTCTCGTAAGCACAACTCCTCTTAAACCACTTTAAGGATTTTGATGAAACTTTACACAAAGGAAGGACACTTTATGGAGATGTGCATGAAGGAATATGATAATGGTCCGAAACAAGGAAGGGGAGATAATATGACTTTGACTTTTCGTTGATTCCCTATATATGGGTTACCTCGTAAGCGCAACTCCTCTTAAACCACTTGAAGGATTTTGATGAAACTTTACACAAAGTAAGAACACTATATGGAGATGTGCATGAAGGAATATAATTATTGTCCAAAACCAGGAAGGGGAGATAATTCGACTTTGACTTTTCGTTAATTCCCTATATATGGTTACCTTGTAAGCGCAACTCCTCTTAAACCACTTCAAGGGTTTTGATGAAACTTTACACAAAGGAAGGACACTATATGGAGATGTGCATGAAGGAATATAATTATTGTCTGAAACCAGGAAGGGGAGATAATCTGACTTTGACTTTTTGTTGATTCCCCATGTATGGGTTACCTTGTAAGCGCAACTCCTCTTAAACCACTTGAAGGAATTTAATGAAACTTTACACAAAGTAAGAACACTATATGGAGATATGCATGAAGGAATATAATTATTGTCAGAAACCAGGAAGGGGAGACAATTCGACTTTGAGTTTTCATTGATTCCCTATGTATGGGTTACCTCATACGCACAACTCCTCTTAATCCACTTGAAGGATTTTGAAACTTTAGACAAAGGAAGAACACTATATGTAGATGTGTAAAATGTCAAATAGGCTGAAAAAAGGTGAATTTTATATTTGTCTGATTTAGACAGAGTGTTTTCATTGGAACCCTTGGGAAAAGTTTTTTCTTGAAGATTATATCATTGTGTCCATACTTGTATTGTGTCCATACTTGTACTGTGTCTACACCTGTATTGTGTCCACACCAACTTAATTTTGCACTTACCATATCGATTCAGGGTTCAATGAGCGGGGGGTATCTTTGGCTGCCATTCGGCGACAGTTCTTGTTGGCATTGTATCCCCAGTTTTTCTGCTCTCATTTTGCCAAAGGCATTGTCATAATTTTGTCAAGGGCATACTACAGCATTAATTTTGTTTGGCAATAAAACTGTCTATTGTCTTCAGCATGTGGGCTTTATCGGAGGGTAATGGAATACATCGTGCACTGATATATGTTGTGGAAACTGCTTCGCATTAATTTTTTTATAATGAAAAAATATATGTATGTTTGGTCAAGTACATATGTAGAGGTAACAACAAGGGTTTCTGTACATATTACTACCAAAATAATTTCATGAGATTGGTTGAATAGTTTTGATGAATTGCCATCATTTGGAATTATGGTATTTTTCAGAAAAATATATTCCTTTGGTGTGTATTTGGTTTAAATATACTCGTATTTCTTTTCATTTCATCAAAGTTGACCATTATCTGCATGGAATAAAATGTTACTTTACCAATAAACAAGAACCTAAAAACAGGAAATAAAAGTGTCTGCAAAAACTGATCATAAGCAGTACAGTTAATCCTGTAAGCATTTTATCGAGTACAGCGGTAAACGACTGTGAAGTAATTTTAAGTAATTCACTGTAAGTAATTTGAATTTCTTGGTATTTCTTTTTACAAATGTACTAAGTAATAACTTTACTAAGTATTTGTTTGACTAAATAATAAAATTACTCAGTATTTTTTATTTACTGAGTAATAAACTGACTCAGCAATAACTTTACTCAGTAATTTATTTTCCAGGTAGTAAATTCCCTTAGTTTTTGATTTACTGAGTAATACCTTCATGGATACTAAGTATTTGAATAAGGTTACAAATGCACAATTATTCACAATGCTATTTCCATTGGGGGTACCCCAGTGTGACGCAATTCTAAAAATAGATGCAACCGAATTTCAACTCCGGGGGTCCCTCTAATAATTTGTTGGTACTGAGATCTTTCAAATTTTGGAATGAAAAATGGGGGTTCCCATTGCTCTTCTTGGTGAAAATAGGGGCTATAAAAAGGGTCGGTATTTTTTTAGAAAATATTTTAAATCCGACCCCTGACAGAAACATATCCGGGATTCGGGTCAAAGATATAAAAAGTGAATAAATATTAATGAATTCTATATTACTAGTGTATAGGTGATTTTATTATAATAAGTTTCCACCAATCGCACGTACTGCATTGATTAATTCTGAATTTCATCTTGGGGTAAAAAACTAGATGCATTCCAAACAACATTAATTGCGCAATTGTAACCATAACTGATCTCTCACTTAAAATCCCTTGAAATAATTATTAATAAAAGATAAATACCGTAATTCTAAGGATATGCAGCAACCTGTAGTGGTAATTCCAAATTTGTCACAAATTATTGTTAATAAAGAAAAAACAATTCTCAGTAATGTTATATCTTGTAAAATGGTTAGTTGAATCTGCAGTAATTTGCATAAATTATTCTCTCTAATATTTATCTTTGTATTCCAAAAATGTAGAAAAGTAAACTAAGTTTCCTTGCACAACTGTCTAAAGATGGTTAGAGTGCACTGTGTTCTTATTCCAATAACAAATCACATATTTCCCATCATCAATGAATTATATTTAATCCATCACTGACATTATGGGAAGGAAAACCTATGAATAGTTCTGGATCTGTTCATTAATATCTGTGTTTTGCTATGCTCTGCAAAAGAAAGGAAATAATCTAGGCATCATATTTCTTTTGCACTCGAAAAAATTTCAAGACACAACTCATGGCCACCCCACCTCTTTTTTACTTGGAAAAAAATTATGTACATAATTTTGGCAAAAATTGATAAAAACTGACTGAAGTGCCCTTTTTAGCTCACCTGGCTATGCCAGGGTGAGCTTTTGCCATCACTTGGCGTCCGTCGTCCGTCCGTCCGTCCGCCGTCCGTCGTCCGTCAACAATTTAACAAATCTTCTCCTCTGAAACTGCTGAGTCAATTGTAACCAAACTTGGCCTGAAGCATCACCAGGGTATGCAGTTTAAAAAATTGTGTTCGATTAGTCCGTAGACCAAACAACATGGCTGCTGTTACTAAAAATAGAACATAGGGGTAAATTGCTGTTTTTTTGCAAATAACTCAAAAACCGTTACAGATATCAAAAATCTGACATGGGTAAAAGTGATCAGCATGGCAAGATCTACCTGCCCTGTAATTTTGAAGAAAATCCGATTACCCGTCTTGGAGTTATTGCCCTTTTTCCGTAAAATTTTCAAAATTTGTGCATTTTTTATTTTTTATTTCAAAAAGTGTAACAGATAGAGGTCAAGTGTAAATTGCAAAAATGTTCAGCATATCAAGATCTACCTACCCTGAAATTTTGAAAGAAAATCCCAAAACCCTTTTAGGAGTTATTGCCCTTTTTTCACTGAATTTTTAAAATTTTCGTATTTTTCATCTTTTATTTCCAAAACTATAAAAGATGAAGGTTAAGTGTAAATTGATGAAATGTTTGCCATGCTGTGGTGACTTCAAAACTGATGTTGAAAATTGTTCCTTGACCGCCATTTTCAAAATGGCCGCCAAAAAGGCGGGAAAATTCAGTATTGTCCGATTTCAATGAAATTTGGTTTCCAAATAGATATTGATGTTGCGACTTCAAATCCGGTGTTTAAAATTGTTCGTTGGCCGCCATTTTCAAAATGGCCACCAAAAATGACCGGGAAAATTCAACATTGTCTGATTTCAATGAAATTTGGTTTCCAAATAGATATTGATGGTGCGACTTCAAATTTAGTTTTGAAAATTGTTAGTTGACCGCCATTTTCAAAATGGCCGCCAAAAAGGCGGGAAAATTCAACATTGTCCGATTTCAATGACATTTGGTTTCCAAATAGATATTGATGTTACGACTTCAAAACCGATGTTGAAAATTGTTCGTTGACTGCCATTTTCAAAATGGCCACCAAAAAAGGCAGGCAAATTCAACATTGTCTGATTTTAATTAATTTGATTTCCAAATAGATATTGATGTTGTGACTTCAAAACCGATGTTGAAAATTGTTTGTTGACTGCCATTTACAAAATGACCTCTCGACTTCAAAACTGGTGTCGAAAGTCAGGTTCTTAGCAAGAATGTTTTTTTGTCAAAAAAGCCCAACAAAGAAATATAGTAAAACATCATCAGACTCTAAAAACAGTTCAAGATATTGGAGGTGTTTGAGCTACAAAAGTTTGAGAAACTGAAATTACAATGTTCCCTTGATTGTGGCAACTGAAAGCCAGGTGAGCGATACAGGCTCCTGGGAGCCTCTGGTTGAAGGATGGATCTTGTCTGTGCAACTTCCTCAAGCAATCAAACCCCTTTATATTCAAATTCACAAAATGTTTTTTTTTTTAAATTACTGAAATTATTAAAGTAAAATTATAAAAGAAACATAATGTGTTCACTATTTACCAGGTGTATTTGAAGACTGAGGTAAGGTGACAGGTGTTTAAAGTGTTTTGCTGATTTGGTGTAAAATAAAGGTGTACACCTTTTCACAGTAATTTATCAATTAATAAATATTAAAAACCAAATACATTTTACTTATCTGACAATTATCTGTATTATTGTTGCCAATCATGTCTGAATTGCTTTTCTTTGTATTAATTAGCTTAATAATGGTATCAAGTGGCGCAAATGCATTTTTCACAAGGGGTTCCCCCATTTGGGGATAATTTAAAAATAGACACAGACTTTTTTCAATTCCACGTGTCCTGAAAATGATACGTACTTATATAGATCTTCGGAATTCAGAAACAAAAAAATGGGGGTCTATGTGGCAAATCTTGGTGTAAATTGAGTCTCAAAAAGGAGTATACTATATTGAAAAACATCAAATATTTTTAGGACAACTTATTATTGATTTATATGACACATTCTTCTATTATCAATCATTATACCCTCCGCAAACAAAGTTTGGGGAATATAAAGGAATAACCCTGTCTGTCCGTCCGTCTGTCCATCCATGTACCTTGTCAGCGCATGTTCTCCTAAATTTGATGAAATGTTACACAGTTGTTTTACACCACCTGAAGATGTGCATGAAGTCATATGGTTGCTGAGGAAATTTTATAGGGAAGATAATTTGTCTTTTAATATTTTCTGGAAAAGGGGGAGGACAAACCTTGTCGGCACATGTTCTTCTAAACGACTGCTTCGATTTTGATGAAATGTTATACAGGTGTAGTAATTACCACCTGAAGATGTGGATGAAGTCATATGGTTGCTTCCCAAAATTTTAAAGGGGAGATAATTTGTCTGTGAATATTTTCTGGAAAAGGGGGGAAACAAACCTTGTCAGTGCATGTTCTCCCAAACCGATGCTTGGGTTTCGACGAAATGTTGCACAGTTGTGGTACACCACATGAAGATGTGCATGAAGTAATATGGTTGCTGCCCAAAATTTTGAAGGTGCGATAATTCATCTTTGAATATTTTCTGGTAAAAAGGGTGGACGAACTTTGTCAGCACATGTTCTCTTAAACAGGTATTTTGAATTTGATAAAATGTTACACAGTTGCAGTATACCACCTGAAGATTTTCATGAAATAATATGGTCGCTGTCTGAAATTTTGAAGGGGAGATAATTCTACTTTGAATAATTTCTGGTAAGGGGAAGTATATCAATGTGTCCATACTTGTATTGTGTCCACATTTGTACTGTTTCCACAAATGTATTGTGTCCACAAACACTTCAATTTACAGTTGCCATATTGATTCAGGGTTCAATTAGGGGGTGTATAACTGGCTGCCATTCAGTGACAGCTCTAGTTTAATTTTATTATCCACCAATTGTACGAGATGAAGCACTTAATTCTGAATACAACAGTGGAGTAAAAAAACTGGATCCCTGTTCACAAATTAAATGATACCTGATGCTTAGTTTGAGCGGTAAATGCAAGCAAAGTAACACTGATTAGAAAACATTTTAAAATTATCCAATCAAATGTTTGTTTTATATGCATTATAAATAAGTAATGCATAGCAATATTGCTAAGTAAAATTAAGTAAAATTACTAAGTAAAACCTAAGTAATATTATACAATTACTGTCTTTTGTTGAGGGCAAAGTGAATATCACTTCTTTTCAAAAGTCAATAACTCACACATTTACCGAAACAAAAGACAGTTATTGTTTTATTCTATATTTCCAAAAAAAAAAAAGTGATATTCACCGATGATTCATAAAGTAAGCAAACAAACAAAAAAAAAGAAAAAAACAAAAAACAAACAAACAAACAAACAAGAAAGGCATTTTTACCAGTTATTTTTTTAACAACAACAACAAACAAAAAAAAAATAAAAATACAATGAACAAAGATAAATATCACATTATACATTTATTTCCCATGCATGTGGGAGATATGAAGATTTGTTTACCCGAGGGAATCATATTTCCCGAAGGCATCGCCTGAGGGAAATATGATTTCCCAAGGGTAAACAAATCTTCATATCTCCTACATGCATGGGAAATAAATATTTTATTCCACCACTAAGTTTAATATGTACAAATGATTGAAGGTTGTATCGAGAAGTGCATATGGTTTTGCCTCCCCGCCATCTTATCTGAAATTTTTTCCATGATCTTGAAGAATTCAGGCAAAATTGACAAAAAAAAACTAGCAAAAACTCGTCTGGAATCCTTTTTACTTGAAACTCCGTCTGCATCATTCTATATTCGAAAGCCGCTGCATCTATGACATCGATCAGTGAAAATATAATAACGTAATAAGAACACAAGAACTAAAAGTACACTACAGAAAGAAAAGGCATTGTCGTTGCTGAAATAAATTTGTTTTATTGATTTTTGAAATTGACATAACAACACAAATGAAAATAATTAAAACTGTGCTGTTGAGAACCGTTACTCTCGGCTAGGCGACAGTTAACCATGTTAACTCGGAACACCTCTTTACTATGATAACTCTTGTAACATCTAGAGAATTTCGAATGAGGGGAATATGATATTTGGACACGACGTTCAGCGGGAGACACAATGTTTTGTTCACAGTCACGTGTACCAGTCTTGGCCAATGAAAATTCGTTATTAGTCAAGTTATAATTATATAGTGGAATAATACTATATATTAAAGTGTTTTATGTTAATCATGTTAATAAGGCCATATTTATAAATCATTGGTGCTGTGGCTAATGGCAACTAATAAGTTTATGTCTGACTGGAATGTTTTTTCATTGAAAAATTAATATTTGAACGTTGTGGGAACATTCCATATTTTGGTACGGACTATTTTATTTTCAGGAGAAGAGGCTGTGAATATTTTCTACCCCCGATTTTTGCAAAAATAAAAATTATCTGAGCAGCACCTGGGTTAATAAAATAATCTGGCCCTCATCCTGTCATTTGAAAAAAGCCTGGCTCAAAATTTCCTGGCAGAGTGTATGAAAAAAAAACTTTCTTCGAGGCGGAAAATCCCAGCCCCCCCCCTCCACCTGATATCTAATAGTCCGTGCCATATTCAGAGAGAAGAATGTATCCGTTATCACAGTAGACACTAAATTTTCCATTTGTGGGTCGCTCAGCAAATTGAATTGAACGGAATCGTAGGATTATGTGTTCATCTGTTGCGATGGCTGACATTTATTGTTGTGAAACAAGAAGCACAATGATTGGTTGATTAAAATAACTGGAATACCCCTTTCCAAAATTAGCAACATGTGACAATCGCCACAAGTGAATATCACTTCTGGCCGGTGAATACCTTTTTTATTCAATAAAAGTGAATTCATTGAAATCTGTTGTTAATTAAATTTTCTAACTCATAAATATAGAATAATACTATTTATTACTTATCTAAAAATGCCAAAAAATGATAGAAATAAAAGTATTTGTTTTTTCTTGATAAATATCATCGTACACTTCTATTTCAATACCTTTATTCTTGATAAATTTATACAACTGTGTACCTTCTCATTTATTTAGGGGCTTAAATTTATATCTGCTCCTGGGTATACCTGCTTTAATGTACATTTAAGCACCAGCCTTTGGTTTTCCCTTGATTAAGGAAATTGGAGATGACTTTGAATATTTTTTCTGCCACTCAGGTTGTTATTTCTTTGATATTTATTCCCAATTTCAAGTCAAAGTTACAGGTTTAGTTCCCCCAGAAGTTATTTTGTGTATTGAGCAGTATTTTTGAATATTCATAATTTCACTTTTTTTTAAAAAATGAAATAATGACTGCAAATTTGTACAAATGGTTTACCAAATACATTTTTTGTAAAAAATTGTTTTACCCTATGAGACAATGTTAGAGTATTTTTAGCTCACCTGGCTATGCCAGGGTGAGCTATTGCCATCACTTGGCGTCCGTCATCCGTCCATCCATCGTCCGTTGTTAGCTCACTTTCAAAAATCTTCTCCTCTGAAACCACTGGGTCAAATGGAACCAAACTTTAACTGAATCATCACTAGGGTATCTAGTTTCAAATTTGTTATTTTGTATGTCTTAGGTCAAACAACATGGCTGCCGTTTCTAAAAATAGAACATAGGGGTGAATTACAGTTTTTGGCAAATAACTCAAAAATCGTTACAGATATCAAAAATCTGACAGGGTTAAAATGATCAGCATGAGAAGATCTATCCATGCTGAAATTTTGAAGAAAATCTGATGACCCGTCTAAGAGTTATTGCCCTTTTTCCATAAAATTTTCAAAATTTTGATGTTTTTTATTTTTTATTAAAAAAACTTTAACAGATAGAGGTTAAGTTTAAATTGAAAAAATGTTCAGCATGTTAAGATCTACCCACAAGGATTTTTTTAAGAAAATCCAAGTACCTATATATGAGTTGTGGTCCTTTATTGGTCAAATTTTTCGTGATTTTTTACTTTTTGTCCTATATTTCAAAAACGCTTTGAGATCGAGGTCAAGTTTAAATTGCAAAAATGTTCAGCATGTTAAGGACTATATTTTATTGAACACATTCAAGTTTTCCGACCACTTCCAAGATTGCCGCCAGCGGGGAACTTAGTTTACCATTTGACCTAATGGGAAAATTCATACAAAGAACTTCTTCTTGAGAACCACTGAATGGATTTGAACCAAACTGTGCATGAATGATGCTTATGAGGTGCTGACAAAGTGATGTAATTTTGGTGCCGATCCATCATCCAACATGGCCGTCAGTGGGGAACTTAATTTTAACATTGGACCCTGTCAGTATGGGAAAATGCATACAAAGAACTTCTACTTTAGAACCACTGAATGGATTTTAACCAAACTTGGCATGAATGATGTTTATGAGGTGCTGCCAAAGTGTTATTACTTTGGTGCCAATCTGTCATCTTACATGACCGACAGTTTTGGACCATATGGGAAATGCACACAAAGATCTTCTAGAGAACTGCCGAATGGATTTAAATCAAACATGACATGAATGATGCCAGTCAGGTGCTGACCAAGTGTCACCAGCTGTGAACTTAATTTAACAAAAGATCTTCTTCTAGAGAACTGCTTAATAGATTTAATCAAAACTTGTTTATGAGAAGCTGACCAAGTGTTGTTACTTCAGTTCTGATCCATCATACAACAGGGCTGCCAGCAATGAATTGGACCCTAAGGGGAAATGCATACAAAGATATTATGGAAAACCATTGAATGGATTCAATTTAAACATTACATGAATGAAACTTGTGAGATATTGACCAAGCTTGTTACTTCCTTGCTGATCCGTCTTCCGACATGGCCACCAGTAGCAAAACTCAGTTTAACATTGGACCCAGTGGGAAATGCATAAAAAGATCTTCTCCTCTGAAACTGCTTGAACAATTTCAGTAGAATTTTGATATGATAGTCCTTATGTGACCCTCTTCAAAGTTTTTTGTTAAAAAGCTGCCAGCAGGGAATGTAGATTAACATAGGCTCCTTAAGTTGTGAAACTGCATTCAAAAATCTTCTGAAATTGCTTGAACAATTATAATTAAATTTTATAAAAAGTTTCTGATTTTTATGTACATACACCACCAAAGATGGACCATCAGTTGGGAATTATAGTGCTGCAGGACCCAGGTGAGCGATACAGGCTCTTGAGAGCCTCTTGTTTTATATGACCGCAAAAAATTTTGAGGTCCACTATATTGGTATGATTCTGGCGGCGTCGACGTCTTCGTCGTCATCGGCGTCTGTGGACACCTCTTTTCCTTGCAATAACTTAAGTTGTAGTAGAGCAATCCTTATGAAATTTTAACACAATGTTCCTTAGCACAAAAGGAAGGCTGGGATTTGTTTTGGGTATACTGGCCCTGCCCGTTTTTACGGAAAGGGCCAAAATAGGCCAAATTGGGTGTTTTCGTACATTGGGCTGTAGAATATTTATTATTTATTGGATTTTGATGGGGTTTCTTTCATTGTACTCCTGAGAAAATTTCCAATCTGGGGTATGCCAACTGATTTTATGTCACATGTACCTTTCATGAAATAAATGGGCCCTAAAGGGGGCAAATCTCAAAAATTTTATTTTTCTTATTTTTAGTCCGATTTTAATGCAGATTTTTGCAATGGATTTCTTATGTAAAGCTTACTTGCACAGCACCATCAAATTTTTAGCTCACCTGGCCTTAAGGCCATGTGAGCTTTTGCCATCACTTGGCGTCCGTCGTCGTCCGTCGTCCGTCCGTAAACTTTTCACATTTTTGCTATCTCCTCAGAAACCACTGGACCAATTTGAACCAAACTTTACAGGAATGATGTATGGAAGGTCCTTTACTAAGTTTGCCGAAATTTTTCCGATCCGCCAAAAAACATGGCCGCCAGCGCTGAACTTAGATTTAACATTGGACCCTATGGAAAAAAGCATATATTTGCTATCTCCTCTGAAGCTACTGAAGCAAATTGAACCAAACTTTACAGGAATGA
>MJUU01018337.1:10265-25489 GCA_002080025.1 Modiolus philippinarum | reverse complement strand
GGAAAAGCAAATATTTGCTATCTCCTCTGAAGTTACTGGAGCAAATGGAACCAAACTTTACAAGAATGATGTATGGAAGGTCCTTTTCTTAGTTTTCCGAAATTTTTTCGATCTGTGAAAAAACATGGCTGCCAGCGCAGAACATAGTTTAACATGTGACCCTATGGGAAAAGCATATATTTGCTATCTCCTCTGAAGCTACTGAAGCAAATGGAACCAAACTTTACAGGAATGATGTATGGAAGGTCTCTTATGTAGATTGGCAAAATTTTTCTGATTCCCTTAAAAACATGGCTACCAGCGCAGAACATTATAGTCTAACATGGGACCCTATGGGAAAAGCATCTATTTGCTATCTCCTCTGACGCTACTGAAGCAAATTCAACCAATCTTTACAGTAATTATGTATGGAAGGTACTTGGATCTGACAAAAAAGATGGCCTCCAGTGCAGAATATAGTTTAACATTGGTGCCAGGAATGAGATAACCATCTTTATAGTCATCATTTCTGAAATGTATAGAAGGTCCTTTGCAAAAATTATTCATTTCAATAGGATCAGACAAAAAAACATGGGTGCTAATTAAGAACATAGCTAAACCTTTGACCCCATTGGTAAGAAAACATCTTTTTTAGTCATGTTTGTCGTAAAAGCATTTTGCCAGGTGAGCGATACAGGCTCAGTCTCTGAGCCTCTAGTTGATAACTTTTTCCCTTTTCGAGTAATTTTAGTAATTTTGTTCCAAAGGGGGCCAAAATTGCAAATGAACAGATTACTTAAAATTTTTCTTTTTTATCGGATTTCGATGGGATTTTTTTCTTTGAATTCCTTTCATTGTAAGCATTCAATAGTATGCCAACAGATTACCGTTTCCGAGCTATAAGGGGTCAAAGGGGCCAAAATTGCTAATTTTCAAAATATGTAAAGTATTTTCCATCGGATTTCGATAGGATTTTTTTCTTTGGATTCCTCTTGTTGTTAGCTTTCAGTAGTATGCCGACAGATTTGGCGTATCTCTTAGCGTTTACGAGCTATAAGGGGTCAAAGGTACCAAAATTGCTATTTTTCAAAATATCTTCAATCTTTATTTTATAGGATTTTAATGGGATTTTTTTACTTCAGATTCCTCTTTAATGTAAGCTTTCAGTAGTTTGTCAGCAGTTTTTGTGTTACTCTTTCAGTTTTTCATACCTTTATGGGGTTAAAAGGGCTAATTTTTAGCTCACTTGGCTAAAGCCATGGTGAGCTATAGCCATCACTTTGCGTCCGTTGTTTGTGCGTCCATCCGTCCGTCCAGCGTAAACTTTTCATTCAAAGATCTTCTCCTCTGAAACTATGGGGCCAATTGGAACCAAACTTGGGCACAATAGTCCTTGAGTGGTCCTGTACAAAAAAGGTGTTTTTCAGGTCTGTGTGGTATCCAAGATGGCCGCCAGCGGGAAACATAGTTTTAACATTGGACCCTATGGGAAAACACAATCAAAGATCTTCTTCTCTGAAACTGCTGAGCCAATTGGCACCAAACTTGGCCAAAATAGTCCTTTGGTGGCCCCTTACAAAAAAGGTGTTTTTCAGGTCCGCGCAATATCCAAGATGGCTGCCAGCGGGAAATATAGTTTTAACATTGGACCTTATGGGAAAACACATTCAAAGATCTGTATTGGCACCAAACTTGGCCACAATAGTCCTTGGGTGGTCCTTTACAAAAAAGGTGTTTTTCAGGTCCGTGCAATATCCAAGATGGCCGCCAGCGGGAAACATAGTTTTAACATTGGACCCTATGGAAAACACATTCAAAGATCTTCTTCTCTACAACTACTGAGCCAATTGGTACCAAACTTGGCCACAATAGTCCTTTGGTGGTCCTTTCCAAAAAAGGTGTTTTTCAGGTCTGTGCGATATCCAAGATGGCCGCCATCGGGAAACATAGTTTTAACATTGGACGCTATGGGAAAACACATTCTAAGATCTTCTTCTCTGCAACTACTGAGCCAATTGGCACCAAACTTGGCCACAATAGTCTTTTGGTGGTCCGCTACTAAAAAGGTGATTTTCAGGTCTGCGCAATATCAAAGATGGCCACCATCAGGAAACATAGTTTTAACATTGGACCCTATGGGAAAACACATTCAAAGATCTTCTCTGCAACTACTGAGCCAATTGGCACAAAACTTGGCCACAATAGTCCTTAGGTGGTCCCTTACAAATAAGGTGTAAGATGGCTGCCATCGGGAAACACAGTTTTAACATTGGACCCTACGGGCACACATTCAAAGATCTTCTTCTCTGCAACTACTGAGCCAATTGGCATCAAATTTGGCCACAATAGTCCTTTTATGGTCCCTTACAAAAAAGGGGTTTTTCAGGTCTGTGCCATATCCAAGATGGCCGCCATCGGGAAACATAGTTTCAACATGGGAGGCTATGGGAAAACATATTCAAAGATCTTCTTCTCTGAAACTACTGAGCCAATTGGCACCAAACTTGGCCACAATAGTCCTTTGGTGGTCCCTTACAAAAAAGGTGTTTTCAGGTCCACGCGATATCCAAGATGGCCGCCATCAGGAAACATAGTTTTAACATTGGACCCTTTGGGAAAACACATTCAAAGATCTTCTTCTCTGAAACTATCAAGCCAATTGGCGCCAAACTTGGTCAAAATAGTCCTTGGGTACTCCCTTACAAAAATAGAGTTTTTGGGGTTCTCGTTATATCCAAGGTGGCCGCCAGCGGAAACATAGTTTTAACAATGGACCCTTTAGAAAATACATTCAAAGATCTTCTTCTCAGAAACTACTAGTTCAATTTAAACCAAACTCAGCCACAATTGTTCTTAAGTGATCCCATCCAAAAATGTATCTGGTAGGTCCGTAACTCATCCAAGATGGCCACCATCTGGAACATAATTTTTACATAGGCCCTATTGATTTTAAGGGAAACCTCTGCCCAAATTTTTGAATTTTTATTTGAAATGAGGTCTGAATGTTTTAATTTCAGCAATATTTATTACTTTGATTATAAGGGGAACCCCTGCCCAAATTTTTTTGAATGGTGTTCTGTTATGGGTTGTAATGGATGGTGGGTCTTTCAGTTGCCATGGAAACCAAATAAGAATACTGTAGTTTTAGAAAAAAAAGTATTCTGCTAAATGTTATGTTTTGTTTTTATACCCCCCGCAAACGAAGTTTAGGGGGGTATATAGGAATCACCCTGTCTGTCTGTCCGTCCGTCTGTCTGTCCGTCTGTCCGTCTGTCCGTCTGTCCACACTTCTTGTAAGCGCAACTCCTCTTAAACCACATGAAGGATATTGATGAAACTTTACACAAAGGAAGGACGCTATATGGACGTGTGCATGAAGGAATATGATTAATGTCCGAAGCCAGGAAGGTGAGATAATTCAACTTTGACTTTGCGATGATTCTATCTGCACAGATGACCTCGTAAGCATAACTCCTCTTAAACCAATTAACGGATTTAAATGAAACTTTACACAAAGGAAGGACACTATATGGACATGTGCATAAAGGAATATAATTATTGTCCGAAGTCAGGAAGGGGAGATAATTCGACTTTGACTTTTCATTGATTCCATCTGCACAGATAACCTCGTAAGCACAACTCCTCTTAAATCACTTGAAGGATTTCAATGAAACTTTACACAAAGGCAGGACACTATATGGAGGTGTGCATAAAGGAATATAATAATTGTCCGAAGCCAGGAATGGGAGATAATTTAACTTTGATTTTTCACTGGTTCCATCCGCACAGATAACCTCGTAAGCGCAACTCCTCTTAAACCACTTCAAGGATTTTAATGAAACTTTACACAAGGGAAGGGCACTTTATGGTGATGTGCATGAAGGAATAAAATTATTGTCCAAAACCAGGAGGGGAGATAATTCAATTTTTAGATTTTCATTGATTCTTTCTTCAATGATTTGTTGGATTTAGACAATTTTCAAAATAAATAATTCAAAGGGTACCTGGTAGATATTATGAAATAAAGGTGTTGAAGAAAGCATGTTTTTCATTGTAATCCTTGAGAAAAGTGTCAGAGCCAAAAAAGGTGGATTTTATTTTTGTCGGATTTTGACAGAAAAGTTATCTCTGGAGGATTAAATCATTATGTCCATACTCATATTGTATCCACACTTCTACTCTGTCCAAACCCATCTTAATTTGCACTTACCATATTGATTCAGGGTTCAATTAGCGGGGGGTATATCTGGCTGCCATTCGGCGACAGTTCTTGTTATACCTCCCGCAACGAAGTTGGGGGGGTATACTGGAATCACCATGTCCGTCCGTCAGTCTGTCCGTCCGTCCGTCCGTCCGTCTGTCCGTCCGTCTGTCCGTCCGTAGACATTTTTGTCCGAAGCTTATCTCGGGAACCTTTCTGAATTGACTTTTCAAATTTTGTCAGAATGTTAGTCACTATAAGTACTTGTGCCCCTCCTATTTTCAGATTGATTCATTAATTTTTAACAAAACAAAGTTACAGCACTTTGTAGATTTCTCCTACCTAGAGTCTATATTGAAAATTTGTCCGAAGCTTATCTCCAGAACCTTTGTGAATTGACTTTTCAAATTTTGTCAGAATGTTAGTCACTATAAGTACTTGTGCACCTCCTATTTTCAGATTGATTCATAAATTTTTAACAAAGTTACAGCACTTTGTAGATTTCTCCTACTTAGAGTCTATATTGAAAATTTAAAAGGTAGGCTAAAAAGGTTTCCCCAACATTTTCCCTATCGAATAGCAAAACATCTCTCTGATAAAAAGTTCTAATGAGTCTGTGTCTTTATCAAAGGATTTCTCTGTGCCTTCCTCTTATTTCAAGTTGCCTCAAAGTTACGGTGGACTATTGGAGTACCCCCATGGTACGTTTCTACGTCTGTAACTGTGCAGGGTAGGATCATCAACAAGAAGCGGGGGGTATAAATTTGTGGCCCATCAGGCCACAGTTACATCTAGTTCCTATTGGAAATGCCTTTTATCAATGTCAGCCATGGTCCAGGTGAGTGATACAGGCTCTTGAGAGCCTCATGTTATGTTCCCCAGGCCAACTTTGTGTCCAGCTAATTACTGTGTCTAGCTCCCTATTATGTTCATCTAATTACGATATTAAGCTCTTTACTGTGTCCACTTTCACTTTAAAATACACTTGTTCAAATTTCAGTTGTCGACATGCTGCAGTTGTATCGTGCTGCGCTCAGCATAGCCCTTTAGTTTAATTTTTTTGTACCCGGTCATTATTTTGATTTACTTGGTAAAAATTTTTTTGCTTACTGGGCTTCAGTGGTGGTTCGAGCCGGTAGAGTGTTTCTACGGTGAATCATGACATAAATAGCATCATGCGTTTAAAGTGCGATTATCATAAGCTGTACATTGAAGGGGACCTTATACATGACATAGAATGGTGGCAATCATTTATATCAGCTTTCAATGGGAAATCCCTTTTATTAGACAAGGTTCCAGTCACGTTCTTGGAAACTGACACATGCAAAAAGGGAGCAGGGGGATTCTATTGAAACGATTGGTTCTATGTAAATTGGGAGGAAGATTACCCATTTGCAAAAACAATGCATATTAATGAATTAGAAGCGTTTACAGTTACACTGGCAATAAAGCGATGAGCCCTTCATTATGCAACAAGAGAGTTATCATTGCAAATTAACAGATTACCTAAAATTTTAATTTTTCATGGGATTTGAATGGGATTCTTTCTTTGGATTCCTCTTGATGTAAGCTTTCAAGAAGTATTTCAACAGATTTAGCTAGCTCTTACTGTTTTTTGAGCTATAAGGGGTCAAAGGGGCCACAACTACAAATTTGCAGATTACCTAAAATTTTCTCATCAGATTTTGATGGGATATTTATGCCCCCGCCATTAGGCGACAGGGGCATTAAGTTTTACCCTTGTCTGTATGTCCGTCTGTCCGTACATACGTCCATACGTATGTCGGAAATTTTCGTCAAGGATTTCTCAGCTTGTGTATGGAGGAATAATTTGATATTTGGTCAAAAGCTTTGGTATGATGTGTTGTACCCTGTCTCCCCTTTTCAAGTCTGTTGCTGATCTACTTCCTGTTTGCCGAGATATCTATATGGCAGTGGCATCCATGTCCCATGGACACATTTAATAAATTTTATTTCCTATGGATTCCTCTTGATATTAGCATTCTGCAATATGTCAACAGATATGGCATAGCTCTTACCGTTTCTGGGCTATAAGTGGTCAAAAGGGCCAAAATTATATTTTTCCTAAATAGTGTGAAAATTTTATTTTTGATCAGATTTCGCTGGGATTTGTTTCTTTGGATTCCTCTTGATATAAGCTTTCATTACTTTGTCAATTGGTTTGTTGTTGCTCTTACCGTTTTTGAGCTGTAAAGGGTCAAAGAGGAATCATAAGGAGTTTTATTTTCCCAAGTTTGTGTCCAGCTAATTACCCTGATTACTGGGTCGATCTCCTTATTGTGTCCATCTAATTATTGTGTCAAGCTCTTTAGTATGTCCATACTTACTATAAATTACACTTGTTCAAATTTCAGTGGTCAACATGCTGCGATCATATCATGCTGTGCTCCGCATGACCCTTAATTGGTACCTTGTTCTCTTTCTTAGCTATGAGGGGCCGATCAGGGCCAAAATTGCAAGTTGCAGATTACCTAAGCTTTTTTATTTTGCATTGGATTTTGATGGGATTTTTTTTCTTTGGATTCCTCTTGATACAAGTGTCCAGTAATATGTCAATGGATTTGGCGTTACTCTTACTGTTTCCGAGCTATAAGGGGTCAAAGGGGCCAAAACTGCAAATTTGCATAATACCTAAGACAGTGTTTTTTCTCACCTTTTTGGGACTGGGTCCGGGTCCTTTTATATTTGGAAATTTTTCAGTGTTTGGGAAAATACAAAAAGGCATTAGCTGAGGTATTCTATGCATTTCTTTACACCTACAAACAGTTAAGCAAATTACACCATAATAGTGAGTATTCCAAACATTATTTACCTAGTAAAAAAGGCAAATTTCAAACATTTACCTTGGTTGATTTTTATTGTAACTAATGGCATGCAGTGCTTAGATTGGGAAAATTGGTCATGTTTTTGGGAAAATGTAAGTATATTTCCCATTGTGACTGGGTCCTATAAACGGACCCAGATTTGATGGGAAAAAAAACACTGTAAGATCTATATTTTTCATCGGATTTTGAAAGGATTATTTTCTTTGGATTCCTTTTGATATAAGCTTTCAGTAAGATTTCAATGGATTTAACGTGCCTCTTACCGTTTCCGAGCTATAAGGGGTCAAAGAGGAATCATAAGGGCTAATTTTTATTTTTTCTACTTTATGTCCAGCTAATGACTGGGTCAAGCTCCTTATGTGTCCATCTAATTATTGTGTCAAGCTCTTACATGTAATTAATATAAGTATGTCCGCCTTCACTTTAAATTACACTTGTTCAAATTTCAGTGGTAAACATACTGCGGTTGTATCATGCTGTGCTTGGCGTAGCCCTTTATTGTCACTTGAAGCATTATTCAGTAAATTTTTTTCTGTAATTGTGAATGATACAAATTTTGAATTTGTTACAAGCTTTGTATGATTGTGCCATATCTTTCCTGTTTACTGACGTTGACTTACATTTTTTTCATCAAGGATTTCTCAACTTGTGTATGTAGCAATGATTTAATATTTGATCTGATGCTTTTGTATGGTGAGTTGTACTATGTCTCCTCTTTTTAAGTCCATCACTTATCTACTTTCTGTTTTCCTGAGGATTATATCATTTTATCCATACTAATTTTGTATCTACACTTAAAATTGTACTGCCTCAAAACTTGTTTTGTGTCCACACACACTTAAATATGCAATTTTCATATTGATTCAGGGTTCAATGAGCGGGGAATAACTGGTTGCCATTGTTGTAATTGGCTTGCAGAAGATTCTTTTTGCTTATGAACATACTTCATCAAAATAGTTTTGTTATTTTTATGTAACTGCCATAAGCAAGGGGGGCATTAAGATTAACCCTTGTCTGTCCGTACGTCCATACATACAGCCGAAAATTTTCGTTAAGGATTGATTTCTCAGCTTGTGCATGAAGTAATTATTTGATATTTGGTCTGAAGCTTTGATATGATGAGTTGTACTGTGTCTCCCCATTTCAAGTCTGTCACTCATATACTTCCTGGTGATTTTTTTCCCAATATAGCCATATTTGAATTTCTCCGCTTATGTATGCAGTAATGATTTGATATTTGGTCTGAAGCTTTTTTATGATGAATTGTACTGTGTCTTCCCTTTTCAAGTACGTCACTCATCCACTTCCAGTTTGACCATAACTTTGAATTTTTCCATTATAGCCATATATTGAAAATTTTGGTCAAGGATTTCTCAGCTTTTGTATGCAGCAATTATTTGATATTTGGTCTGAAGCTTTTTTATGATGAATTGTGTCTCCCCTTTTCAAGTTTGTCACTAATCTGCTTCCTGTTTGATGATAACTTTGAATTTTTCCATTATAGCCATATATTGAAAATTTTCGTTAAGGATTTCTCAGCTTTTGCATGCAGTAATGTTTTGATATTTGGTCTGAAGCTTTCATACGATGAATTGTACTGTATTTCCCTTTTTTGAAGTTTTTATATCAAAACAAAGTTGGGAGGTATATAGGAATCACCCTGTCCATCCATGTACCTTGTCAGCGCATGTCATCCTAAATAGCTGCTGGGATTTCAATGAAATGTTTGACTGTTGTAGTACACCATCTGGAGATGTGCATGAAGTAATATGGTTGCTGCCCAAAATTTTGAAGGGGAGATAATTCGTCTGAATATTTTCTGGAAATAGGGGGAGGCGAACCTTGTCAGCGCATGTTCTCCTAAGCGGCTGCTTGAATCTTGATGAAATGTTACACAGTTGTAGTACACCATCTGAAGATGTGCATGAAGTAATATGGTTGCTGCCCAAAATTTTGAAGGGGAGATAATTCGTCTTTGAATATATTCTGGAAAAAGGGGGTGGATGAACCTTGTCAGCACATGTTCTCTTAAGCGGCTGCTTGGAATTTGATAAAATGTTTCACAGTTGTAGTACACCACCTGAAGATGTGCATGATGTAATATGGTTGCTGTCTGAAATTTTGAAGGGGAGATATTTCCTCTTTATTATTTTCAGAAACAAGAGTTGTCAGAAGACAACATAGCTCGCCGGGGATTCCAGTAACCTCAATGCACAATAAATTGGAAAATATTAGAAAGCTTTCTTCAAAAGAAAGTCACATATCAAATATAAACACCCTATCACTAAACAACTTAAAGAAAGTCACATATCAAATATAAACACCCTATCACTAAACAACTTAATTCTAGAAGCAACCTTAAAGTTTTTAAAAAAATTGCCCAGAGCAAGGTCAAGGTCAAAATGTCTACAAATATGATACCATTACAAAGCTCTCATCAAAAGAACGTCACATACCAAATATGAACACCCTACCACTAAACAACTTAATTCTAGAAGCAAAGTTAAATTTTAAAAAAATTGCCCTCAGGGCAAGGTCAAGGTCAAAATGTCTACAAAGGAAGTTACATACAAAATATAAACACCCTACCACTAAAGGCCTACCTTCTACAAGCAAGGTTCAAGTTTTTTTTACAATTGCCCTCAGAGCAAGGTCAAGGTCAAAATGTTTAAAAGTATGAAACCAGAAGAAAACTCTCATCATAAGGAAGTTACATACAAAATATGAACACCCTACCACTAAAAGCCTACCTTCTAGAGGCAAGGTTGAAGTTTTTTAAAAATTGCCCTCAGGGCAAGGTCAAGGTCAAAATGTCTACAAATATGGTACCACTAGAAAGCACTCATCATAAGGAAGTTACATACCAAATAGCCTACCTTCTATAGGCAAGGTTAAAGTTTTTTTTTTAAATTGCCTTCAGGGCAAGGTCAAGGTGAAAATGTCTACAAGTATGGAACCAGAGGAAAGCTCTCATCATGAGGAAGTTACATACCAAATATGAACACCCTACCACTAAAATCCTACCTTTTAGAGGCAAGGTTACAGTTTTTTCAAAAACTGCCCTAAGGGCAAGGTCAAGGTCAAAATGTCTACAAGTATAGTACCAGAAGAAAGCTCTCATCACAAGGAAGTCACATACCAAATATCAACATCCTAGCTGTTCAGGTCTAAATTCAACAAGCCAGGTTAAAGTTTTGCTGACGCCGACAACGCCAATGCAGACACTGGGGGTATGACAATAGCTCTCCAGACATTAGTCCCGGCGAGCTAAAAAGGGGAGGTATATCATTTTGTCCATACTTGTACTGTGTCCACACACACTTAAATTTACACTTGCCATATTGATTCAGGGTTCAATTAGCGGGGGTATACCTGGCTGCCATTTGGCGACAGCTCTAGTTCACTCATCTACCGCCTGTTTGCCAATAACTGATTTTTTCCCAGTACAGCCAAATGTTGAAATTTTTGTCGAGGATTTCTCAGCTTGTTTTTATGACTGATAATAGATTACTGCCTTGGAAACATGTTTTTATTAGTGTTAGTAACTTAATTATCCTTTCTCATTTTTTTTCCAAGTTCTTGGATATGTAACTGATTTTGTTTTCTTCTTTTAATAGACTGAAAGATAAAAAATAATTAACAATTAGAAACAACCCAAATATGAATTTAAAATTAAAAAGAAAAATGAAGTAATCAAGTGTTCAATATTTTAAACTGATGTCCCCCATGTTCAGCTTTCCTTAAACAAGAGTTGTCAAAAGACGATATAGCTCACTGGGGATTAAGATGACCTGAATGCACAATAAATTTGAAAGTTATAGAATGGTACCACCAGAAAGTACTCATCACAAGAAATTAAAATACCAAATATGAACACCCTACCATTAAACAACTTAATTTTAGAAGCAAGGTTTAAGTTTTAAAAAAACTGCCGTAAGGGCAAGGTCGAGGTCAAAATGTCTACAAATATGGTACCATCAGAAAGCTCTCATCACATCAAAGTCACATGTGACATACCAAATAATAAAAACACCTTTCCACTTAACAACTTAATTCTAGAAGCAAGGATAAAGTTTTTAAAAAATTGCCCTCAGGGCAAGGTCAAGGTCAAAATGTCTTCAAATATGATACCACAAGAAATCTCTCATCATAAGGAGTTACATTCCAAATATAAAGAACCTACCACTAAAAGCCTACCTTCTAGAGGCAAGGTTAAAGTTTTTTTAAAAATTGCCCTAAGGGCAAGGTCAAGGTCAAAATATCTACAAGTATGGTACCAGAAGAAAGCTCTCATCACAAGGAAGTCACATACCAAATATCAACATCCTGGCTTTTCAGGTCTCCATTCCACAAGCCATGTAAAAGTTTTGCTGACACCACCGACGCCGGGGGTATAACAATAGCTCTCCAGACATTCATCCCAGCGAGCTAAAAAATTAAGTTCATGTTGGTTATTATACCCACAGCAAATGAAGTTTCAATTGGTTATATAGGAATCACACTGTCTGTCTCCCCACACTTCTTGTAAGCAAAACTCATCTTTAACCACATGAAAGATTTTGATGAAACTTTACACAGAGGAAGGACACTATATTGAGATGTGCATGAAATCCGAAATCAGGAAGGGGAGATAATTTGACTTGGATCTTTTTATGGAATTCATCTCCACAGATAACCTTAAGTGCAACTTGTCTTAAACCACGTGAAAGATTTTGATGTCTTAAACTACTTGAAAGATTTTGATGAAACTTTAGAAGAACAAAGGACACGTTATGCAGATGTACAGGAAGGAATATAATTATTGTCTGAAATCAGAAAGGGGAGATAATTTGACTAACTTTTTTCTTGATTCATTATACCCCATGCAAACAAAGTTTGGGGGGGTATATAGGAAGCACCCTGTCTGTCTGTCTGTCCGTCCGTCTGTCCGTCCGTCTCCGTCTGTCCACACTGCTCGTAAGCGCAACTCCTCTTAAACCACATGAAGGATTTTGATGAAACTTTACACAAAGGAAGGGCACTATATGGAGATGTGCATGAAGGAATATAATTATTGTCTGAAACCAGGAAGGGGAGATAATCTCACTTTGACTTTTCGTTGATTCCCCATGTATGGGTTACCTTGTAAGGGCAACTCCTCTTAAACCACTTGAAGGAATTTAATGAAACTTTACACAAAGGAAGGACACTATATGGAGATGTGCATGAAGGAATATAATTATTGTCTGAAACCAGGAAGGGGAGATAATTTGACTTTGAGTTTTCATTGATTCCCTTTGTATGGGTGACCTCGTATGCACAACTCCTCTTAACCCACTTGAAGGATTTTGATGAAACTTAAGACAAAGGAAGAACACTATATGTAGATGTGTAAAATGTCAAATAGGCTGAAAAAAGGGGAATTTTATATTTGTCTGATTTAGACAGTGTTTTCATTGGAACCCTTGTGAAAATTTCTTTCTTGAAGATTATATCATTGTGTCCATACTTGTATTGTGTCCACACTTGTACTGTGTCCACACCTGTATTGTGTCCACACCAACTTAATTTTGCATTTACCATATCGATTCAGGGTTCCATGAGCGGGGGGTATATTTGGCTGCCATTCGGTGACAGCTCTTGTTCTTCACTATTTTTTTTTACTAACAATTTTCAAAGAAACAATTTAAAGGTTAAATATTTATCAATTATGGACTTTTTACGAAGTCAATATGTTATATATGGACCTGTTAGGTTTATATTGATCGAGGACGAAGTCCGAGGTCAATATATTCCTAACAGGTCCATATTTAACATATTGACAGAGTAAAAAGTCCATCATTTTTATATTACATATATAGTTTTATGGTATCTCATTACATTTTTGTGAAGAAAAATGTTGTCAATACATCGAAATTTCATTAGAAATAGAACCTTTATTTGAAGGCGGGTGTAGATCTGCCAGCATCTAGGATGGGTAACATGAGTGCTCATATGATAAATAATGCCGACAATGCTCTTAAATTTGCAAATAAAGAAAACAAACAAATAAGCCTTTTTATTAGCGTGATTACGTGAAGTGTGCAATAAAAACATGTGACAACTGTTAAATATATTTTTCATTGATTTCAGTGGTTGCTCTGTAAAAACATTTTAATATTCCCCTTTATCATTGTTCCCCGGCAGAAACTCCTTTTAAAGTGTTAAGCGTTTTCCATTTTTTTAGATATTTTTCAGAAGGCCTTTCTCAGTGAAAAACTATAGTCTGAAAGTCAAACGAGACATGTAGCGTCAATAAAGCTAAAAATAGAAACATAGCGTCAATATACCTAAAATTAGAAACAACGCTGAAATATACTGAATATTCTTAAAATCACGTGAGCGTATCAGCCAATGATATTAAGAGAAACTTATACCATATGTAATATTGTGAAATACGTCTATCGGAGAGAAACGCTTTTTATCCCTGCAGCAACGTGATGCAGGGATATGGTAATGCCATGCATTTGTCTGTCTGCTTTCTACTTCGGCTCTAGTAAGTTCATTTCTTATTGGATTTTGATAATATTTACACAGTATCTTAGATCTAAAATGTCTCAAGTGAGGTTAAAGATAAGTCCTGTTCAAAAATTTTTGTAGGATTCAAAAATTTTTGTAGGACTCGCCTTTTAGGCCAGGTGAGCTGGAAGGAGCATAACTGAGCATAACTCCTTAGGAGTTATGCTCCTTTTTAGCTCAACTGGCCTAAAAGGCCATGTGAGCTTTTGCTATCACTTGGTGTCCGTCGTCCTTACATTGACAATTTTAAAAAGCTTCTCCTCTGAAACTGCTGAGCCAATTGCAACCAAATTTGGCCTGAAGCATCACCAGGATATGCAGTTTCAAAATTTTGTTCATTTAGGTGACTGGTCAAACAACATGGCCACCATTGCTAAAAATAGAACATAGGAGTAAATTGCAGTTTTTGGCCAGTAACTCGAAAACTATTACAGATCACAAAAATCTACCTACCTCGGCGCATAATTTTGAAGAAAATCTGAAACCCATCTCAGAATTTTTAGCCCTTTTTTCGTAAAATTTCAAAATTTTTGCATGTTTATTTTTAATGGTGTCGCCTGCATTCATGCAGTGGCAACATTAGTCCGTGGGCTGGAAACACTTTCCGTGCACCCCCCCCCCACTTCCGAACCAGACCGGTTTTTTCCAGTCCTTCTATGTCCCCTCTTCAAAATAAAACATGTTAACACGAACATAACCTGCACACATAGACAGTATAGGGCCACTTTTATAGTTCACTCGAAAAATTATTGTATTTTCGATTTAACATAAGTTTCATCTTTTAAGCTCCATAACTTTTTGCAGATAAGTAATATGTACTGAAATTTGGTATCAAATTAAAGCTAATTTAATATGCTTTACAATGAACACAAGTTTGGGCACTTTACGCCCATTTTATGATCAGGGGATACAAAAAATCTACCCCTACCCCTGCAAAAAATTGTGAAAATCTCGATTTTAGGCTGTCAATTCCTTTCAGATAAACAACCCTCGTCATTTGATCTAGTTTTTATGCCTAACTTATCAGTTGTGATACAATGTTAGAAAATAAAACCATTAAAGTCCATAAAATTTTGATTTTCGGTATAAAATTTTTGAAAAATGGAATTTTTCGGAATTTTAGATTTTTCATTTTCGACTTTTTGACTTAAGGGTTGTAAAAATCTGAATATATATTTAATAATTGCCAATGCAATAATAATTTATGATATGTTAGCAACAAATTGTATGCAACAATTTTAGTTTCAGACGTGTTATAGGTTCATAAATGTCAAAATTAGCACCCCTCCGCCTACAAATTTAGAGAAAATTTGAAATATTCAGGCTCTAAATGATAAAAAGATAATGTTTAATGGGAATTCTGGTGTGTATTTCACTAAAACTGACATGCAGAAGATCATTTAAGTACATTAAAACTTTTCAAAAGGTCTCTTTTCGACTCTTCTGTCCGAAATTGTATGAAAAATGGGAATTTTCCGTTTTTCAGAATTTCTGCTGTTTTGACTTTGAGATGCAATTACTTCATGAAATTGATATATAACTTGAAAATGTTGATTAAATATCGTTTCATCATATCTAAGCAATTAGAAAGTATGCTTTTAAGCCTTTTAGACTAACTACAGTCTCATAAATTACAAACATATTACCCCTTACCACACATA
>MJUU01018336.1:0-46909 GCA_002080025.1 Modiolus philippinarum | reverse complement strand
CCCAAAGCCAATTTAACGGAATCCTGAAGAATATCCTGTCAATATACCTATTACGTAAAGAATGTAAGTTACGTCCCAGTTTTTCTGGATTTTTTATCAGTTATTGAAATTTTTTAACCACATTTCCATAAAATCTAGGGTGAGAAATGCCATTAGTAATAAGCTGTTTGCGAGTCGCACCATATTTCGAAATCAAATCTTCATATCTTCTATAAAACGTCTTAAAGGTGTTAATCAATTTATGAAATCTGTAACCTCGTTGTAAAAGATGTGATAGTAAGGTTTCGCTCACTTAAGTCGTCAAGAGTAGAACAGACGCGTGCGAATCGTACTAGTTGTGATATATACACCCCGTATGATGGAGCTACAGGAACGTCGCCATCAAGAAAAAGGAAATTAGTAATTGTGAAATCAAAATCACCCCTTTTATCATAAATTTTAGTTTTAATTTTGCCAGAGTCAATGATGATAGTAAGATCAAGAAATGGGCAGTATTTAGAATCGTCGTTTGCTTTATTAAGTTTCAGTTCTTGCGGGTATATGAGGTCGACATAGTCTAAAAACTGGGGATTGTCAATAGTAAGGATATCGTCGATGTACCTGCTGTTATCGTTGAAAATTTAAATAAGTTGATCACTGTTTTGCACGGTTCCATTTTGTAGTTTTTTCATAAAGTCCCTTTCGTAACAGAACAGAAAAAGATCTGCAATGAGAGGTGCACAGTTTGTACCCATGGGAATTCCAATGACCTGTCGATAAAGGATGTTGCCAAAACGAACAAAAATATTGTCCAGCAAAAAATTCAGTGCCTTAATCATGTCATCACAAGTCCAGGAACTATTGTTATTATTGCAAATGATATTAGAGAAGAATCCTTGCTTTTTATTACAACAAATGAACTGTAGACCAGCAAATTGGAAAGACAATTTAATAAGTTGTCCCAATTTTGATTTAATCAATTTATGTGGAAGGGTTGTATAAAGTGTAGAAAAATCATAACTGTCAATAGACGAAACTGGTCTTTTTATTGATTGTAAGTTATCTAAAACTTCAATGGAATTTTTTACACTCCAAAGGTAATTTACACCAGAGTTTTGATAGGTTTTTTCACAGTATTTGATAACTAACTCTTTAATACAGGTGAACGCACTGGTTAAATGGATGGATAAATTAGTGGTAGAACAGTTACTCGATGCCAAAATAAAACGATGTTTGTAGGGATTTTTGTGAAGCTTAGGAACCCAGTACATAGTAGGCAAGGTGTTATCTTTGGGTGGAACTTGGAGCATTTTTGTGTCGTTGAATTGCTGTTTGGTTATTGATTTTTCTTCAAAATTAGTACGTTTGAAAGTGTTAGACTTTGATAATTTTAAGCATTTTTATAGATCCGAGGTAAGCCATATTGGCCTGACGCGCAATGTTACCTTTATTAATTAACTCACTTTCCATGAATTGTAGCAATACGGGACTTTGGAGACAGGAACTCTCGTGTAATTGAAGGCAGAAATATCTCCGCAAATACCAGTGAGACGGATAACTGGATCCCTGACATATTGAAATATATATATATATATATATATATATATATATATACCACCTAAAAACAAACTATTTATGTAACTGAAGTGCACTTATAATATGTCCTACATGACAATTATTGAACTAGATTTTAATTGACGAAAAACAATTGACCTGAAGCGCTACAAATAGATCAAATATAGATCATCCTAAGCTCACCAGTGTTAATTAATCAGTGATTCCCTATCAAGGTATTGATGTATTGATTTTTTTCGCATAATATACAAAAATGTTTCCGGAATTAACACGACTCAAAAGTCCCGTATTACTTTCCAATATTTCTTTCCTTTTTTTAAATTTTGGTAAACTTTGCATCATGTCAAAGCCCAGCTTTAGACTACAAGTAATGCACTCCTGTTTTTTAATGTTTATTATAGCAATAGAAGATTAATCAAAAAGAGTTATGATAAAACTCATATTGGCATACATGTTGTACTTTAGGTAATATTGGCATACTTTGTCTTTTTTATGATGTGGCAGTTTTTAAACATATTAAGTCAAATGCAATGAAGTTTATAACTGTAAACCTTAAAATTTTCGCGGAAGTTTTATTTTCGCGATTTTCGCATGCAGAATGGAAGCGCTAAAATAAAACGGCGCGAATATACTAGTCTATTATTGAAGTCAATATTCAACAATTTGGAATTCAAAACTGCAAGGAACAAAAATCCTGTCAATAAACCGCGAAATAGAGACGGCGCGAAAATTTTCCGGTTTACAGTAATAATTGTATTGAATATTGTCATTATGGTTTGGCAAGTCCACATATAATTACACTTGCATACATCACTGATAAAAAACGATGAGATACATGTATATATTATACAAAATAACGAATAAAATAAATATACATGCGAAAACAAGGTTCTAATGACTTATCTTGAGTCAAACTTTAATTTTGTAAACAACAGATTGAAGTTTAATTGTAATTGTTCCTTATTTCAAAGTAGATGATCAGATTCATTGTTCAAGATTTTTTATTTGCAAAAAAAATATCTGTACCGGTATATTTGATTCCATTATCATTTTTAAAATTGTTTTGCATCAAATATTTGAATACAAAGCTTACATTAATACATGCATTGCCTTTGGTCGACTTCGAGATGAATAACAACTATAAAACAACGGCAGTAGAATACCGAAGGAACAAAGGGGTGATATACACAAAAATCGAAGTCCAAAGACAGGGCAAAAACGAGAACACAGAAAACAATGACGTTAGACACAAAAACAATGACGCCAGACAGACACAATGCACAGAACCAGAAACCACAACATTCAGAACAAAGGCACTCACAGTGTGAACTCCAGTGAAACTGAGAGTAACATCAGGTGCTCCGGAAGGGTAAGCATGTCCTGCTCTGTTAACAGCACCCGTCACACTGTGAGTGATTCAATCCGGGAAAATGTCAAAGTCGGTAGTCAAATCCGGGAAGACGTGAATCTAGCTGAAAATGTCCACTTTCATTTGGGATACTGACACGTCATATCTTTCAATGATGCTATGGTGACGGCCATAGAATTTCTTGAGGGATGAAATTAACAAAGGTTGAACAAATCCCTGACTAAGCAGCTTTTGGGACAGTGTTTTTGCTCTGTTAAAAAATCACTGTACAAACTACAAGCTCGACAGTAACGAATCAACTGTGAAATGTACACTCCATAGGCTGGAGAGGTAGGTATATTGCTGCTAAGAAAGGGAAAGTTCACAATGGGGAAATTAAAATCATCACGCTTGTCATATAGCTTAGATTTCAAACGTCCATCTTCGTCAATAAAGCGTTTTTCCATTGCTTGATTTTACAATGTATTTTAAGAGACTTTGTCTAATGTGTATTTTACACCATATCACTTTATCGATGAATGCATACAGCAAAGCTCTTTTTTAAAGACCTTGTAACTTCAAGATGAAGAACAACAATAAAACCGTTGTTCCATCGCTTGTTTTTACCATGTACTTGAATTGACTTTGACTCATGTGCATTTACTCAATTTCATTTAATTGTTAATATATCAAATGCTTTAGAGAGTTTTGATAAAGGTGAACATAATTCAAGACATCTATCATTTATCTGCATGAGTGATTTTATTCCTCAATAAATATTGATAAAAAATAAATATCTTTTTTAAGTTAGTGATTTGTAAAGAATTGTATCTCTGAAAATGTATTGCTCAAACATTATCAGCTGGAAACCTAATACGTCAATACAGGAATACATACTTTTGCACGATCTTCCATCAGTATTTAACGTGTATCCGTCATCACAACCACAACCATAGCTTCCATTGGTATTGATACATCTATGTTCACATGCAGAAACAGATCCAATGCATTCATCTATATCTGTTGATTTTAATGAGATTTAAATTGATTTTAATAGCTGAATCATTGATTCTAATTGAAAAGTAAAGAGCAATATTTCGCTTTTAGTTTTGTTTGCGGAAAATTTCACAATAAATGAAAAAAGTCTGCAAAACAAAAAAATCATAGTTTAATAATATAACCGTTAAAAACTAAATAAGAAAACAAATATTGATCTTGAGGGTAAGCGAATGACGTTTCTTCTAATTAATGTTAAATTGGTTCAGCTGTCCCGTATTGATTCGTGTATTTTGAAAGATACGGCTTTTAAGTACAATGTATATCTTTGTATTTGCAAAACTCGTGAATTGGTTTGCGACAACATACAGAAAAAGTTTGATGATCTGTCAAAAATTTTAATCAATAGGATGTTTTTTTTTTAATTCTACATTTTTTAATATGACACCACAAGTATTATTTGTGAGAACAAAAGACTATAGAAATCGATTGAAAGACATAAGTCGAAATGCGCATATGCAGAATCAAAATTCACAGTATCCTCGGTATTTTATTATTTATTACCACTGGGCCGATGCCTCTGCTGGTGGACTGCTAGTCCCCGAGGGTATTCACCAACGCAGTAGCCAGTACTTCGGAACTGGCCCGAAAGCCGATTCTATTTGGAACCTTGCAATACCTAAATTTAAGAAAATTTTGTAAAACCTAAGGAGTATCTACCTCATGCATAGCTCTGTCCTTAGCTGATTTTGGCCTCACTTTTTAGATCTTATTGGTAATTTGTTCTCTTTCAGATTTATAACGTGTTTCAGTTTACGGATTTCCAAATGTTTTGATTTTGATCTGCACTGAAGAGACATAAGTTGTCAAAACGGGCATATGAAGAATCTAAATTCACAGTAACCTCAGTATTTTGTTATTTATTATCACTGGGCCGTTGCCATTGCTGGTGGATTGCCAGACCCCGAGGGTATTCACCAACAGAATAGCTAGTTCTTCGGTGCTGGCCCGAAGACCGATTTTATTTAAAAACTTGCAATACATATCTAAATTTAAGAAAATTTTGTAAAACCTAAGGAGTATCTCTCTTCCGCATAGCTCTGGCCTTAGCTAATTTTGGCCTTACTTTTTAGATCGTATTGGTAATTTGTTCTCTTTCAGATTTATGACATATTAAATTTACGGATTTCAAAATGTTTTGATTTTGATCTGCACTGAAAAGACATAAGTTGTCGAAATGTGCATGTGCAGAATCAAATTTCACAGTAACCTCGGTATTTCGTTATTTATACTTATCAATCAGTAATGTCAAATGTTCAGAAAAGCATACTATCTCAATGATTTGTTGAAGTGTGTTATAGAAATAAGTAAATACCAGTGCAAGTCGAAAAATAAATTGATCCAGCTGTTAAAGTTGTATACCCGACTGGACATGCGTTACAAGTTCTCTGGTTCCATTCAGGCTGGACAAATCCTATATCACAATTAAGGCAGCTCCCAGACTTATAATATGTACCAGGCGGGCACTCTTTTCAAGATATGAAATGATAATTATTTTTATACATTCATGTGGATATCATATAAAATAATAATTTTATTTTTCATGTAATTGCTATAGAATACATGAAAGCTTAGCATGACAATATTTACATCCGTTTGATGCAACATTGACTAAAATAAAATGTTCGTTAAAATGGAGACCGGATCTAACAACAGGTTAGCGGTCCCTACTTAGATGAATATTTTAATAAAATAATACAGTCGAACTTCGATGGCTCGAACACAAAAAGACCAATGAAAACAGTTCGAGCCAAAGGGTTGTTCGAGATATTGATGTCGAACTCTGTTCAAATTTGAACCAAGGGACCACAAAAAGGGTTCGAGGCATCCATGGTATTCGAGTTATTGCAGTTCGAGCCATCGAAGTTCTACTGTATAACAGAATTTATCCTGCTGAAGTGAAATATCGAGGAAAATCCTGCAATTTGATTAGTTACCTTGACAGGGGATATGTGACCGTATCCCTGTGGTAGCACAAATACAATTTCTTTACGCTTTAAAAAGAAAAATTATAGCATTTCTAGCAAAATAGTATAGTTATTTGGCCTTCACATGGGACACGGGTTCATATTCCCTGTCTGTGCCCTATCCGGGTTCATATTCCCTGTCTGTGCACTATATCCTTTTCGCCTGACGGCTCAGGGGATAAAAACACAGACAAGGATAATGAACACGTATCCCCTGTAAAGATTCTCGAATAACGTGTAGTATCTCATCCATCAGATGTAATATAAATTAGATGTGTGTGAGAGATAGTTGTGGAACTGATTTGGTCATTACTGAAAATATTATTTCTAATCATAAAGGAAAACATATTGTCATTTAAAGATTTTCCATTTCTTTATACAAACAAATGTTTTTGTGACAACAAAAGTCCGAATCGATCAAAGGAAGAGACCAGTAAGGAACATCCGTATAACATTCGACTGAATCAGGGGAACACAATCCGACAGAGAACATTTTTGGCAAGCCGTCATATTCCCGACTTGGAACAGGCATTTTATAAATGAAATGCTGGGTTAAACCAGATTTAGTGATGCATCAACCTCCCGCTTATATGACGACTAACTATAGCTTCTGTGTGCTCAGATTGTGTTAAATGTCATAGCCATAATATTCTCAGGGGGCACTACACTATTTCAAAACGCCAATGTTTGACAGACCTCGAAAATAGTACTATTAAAAATAGTGCCTTTTAAAAGGGGGAAATAAAGTAGAAGTGTTTTTCATTGATACAAACTAAAACATCGACATCATTGATCAGTCCAAGAAAAACAATGAAAGTAACTATTTTAATGTAAGAATCACAGGGATGTATAATGTTTTTCTTTCTGTGGTCTATTAAAACAAAATTTCAAATTGGTAGGTAACTGTTTGTTCATCTATAGCACACAGATCATTAAGATCATCATGAAGAAATAAATCTGTTCTTCTAAACAAAATTATTAAAAATTTCAATAAGTATTGTCTAAGGTTTTGTCTAAAGTTTTCTTGGAATGTCTACAATTAAATTTTGAACAAAAATTTGGAGATCAGTGTGCAAAACATTTTAATGCAATCAAATAGATAAAATCAGAAAAATTAGACTCAAAATCTTGACGAGTGATCCACCTAAAGTGTTTCTGATTACGAAAAAAGCATTACATTCATAATCTTTTTTAATTTTTGAATCCATCAATTTCTGTTGTCCAAGCTGTCAAAGGTTCTTCAATATTGTTGAGTCTAATTTACTTAACGGCAATAGTTACTATAAGAATGAGTTACTCTTATTTAAAATGACGTCATATATATCGTCAAAGGGTTAACGACAGTAAAACTCAACCACATACACGTGGCTTAATATGTGTCTGTCGACAGTATTGAAAAACCATCGCCAAAACATTATCAGCAACACAAAAGTATGATTTTTAATTACGATATTCTTCCTTTTAGAATCGAAAAGTCTTGCAAAAAATAAATGTATCCATTATTTATAATGGGAAATAACTTTATAACTATATTTTAGACGTCGCTGTCGCTCGAGTGAAAATATTGGGTTTCAAGTGATAACCCATGGAAACACTACAATATATTCACACATATAAATATGAATTATTTCTTAAATGATGAAAAAAAGACAGACCATTGAAAAAGAAAATTTCACTCAATACCGCTCAATGAATTTGATCAATATGTGAATACTTGGGATCAGACACTGATTCTATAGATCTTTCTTCACCATAATTTTATCCGGCTATATGGATCAAATCATGTAAACCCTTCCGAAGCACCTAATAATATCGTAAGTTTTTAATAAGAGTTCGCACTGCTAGTGCTTTAGTACTGTGGTGTTCTTGTTCATTTTTGTTTATTTGTTTTGTATTTGTCATGATGACTCGATTCGTGTTTAATATGAATTTTCGTGATTTTGAATTCTTGATTTTGGAATTACCCCTTTCCCCTTTTTCCTACAGTATTCGTATGTCGATGTATTTTACATAAAGGTCGGTGATTTTCTATCTGTCCATCGATAATATTTGTACAACATACCTTTAACAGTGATGTCAGCAATACTTGATGAAACATTTGTAACTACGTTTCCTGCCTTACATTTATACAGCCCTTCTTGTGCCTTTGTAACTTTTGGTAATATGAGGGAAATCATTGTCTCTCCGTTCAGTATTGTTCCATTGTGGTACCACTTAATTTTAGGATCTGGGTCACCCTTCGCGTGACATTGCAAACGTACTTGTGATCCCGCAAATACGGTGATATTTTCTTGTTCATTGTTGATTGTTGGGGCTTGTGAACAAAATACATTTGATTCATTGAGCAGATTCAGGTTAGCCATAATTTCATTTGCTAGCCCATGTGCGTCATCGATTGACCTTGACCTGTTCTGTAATAAAGACTGAAACTCGTTTTCAAGGACCTGTGTTACATTACGGTTTTGTGATGAATTTATCATATCTTTTTCGCTGAATATATCGTACAGCTCAAAGAAAGAATGTAATACACAATCGTGAAATCCAACACACTCTGTTTCGTTGAAGTACTCCTCTGAGTGATTACTCAATCCACGAAGCCAATGCTCGATAATTGAAACAGAGCTTGCTTCTTTAAGCTGTGAGTCAATAGTTTCTGTTGCAAAGTCAGATGAATTAAACATCTGATTTAAAACTTCATTTTTCGATACGGTAGTTTTTACATCATTTAAAACCACCTGCAAATCGTCTCCGGTAAGGTTATAGTCTCTAAGTGCATATTCTGCACTTATTCCAAACGATTCCGCTGTGAAATTCATGGAAGTAATATTGACTTGCATGCTTTCAATGCTTTTCTTGAAATCCTGAACATCATTAAGAGCAGAGGTCGATTCACTGGTAATGTCAAGTAGCAAATTTACTGATTTCAACAAGAAAGTATGAATATTCAAGATTATTTGGCAATTTAATGCGAAATATTCTACTCGATTGTTAATTTTTTTACGAACATGAATGCTGCTACTACCGTCCGTATATATTGAACTATTTAGGTAAATATCTGTTGTATTAACTTTATGGATATCTCTCTTAACAACACTTAATATATAATGCATATTTGTCATAGCCATATAAGAAATATCTCTTTTCTTTCGTTTTCCAAAAGTATCTTTTAGCATATCTATAAGTGTGTTCACTGTTGACTTTGCAATATTCCACATTGATACTAGCGGATGTCTAAAATCGAATTAAAACCCGAACTGATGCCAACCTAGGCCAAAAGCTTTTACCTCACAAGACACATCGAATTCCGCCTTATCTCTTGTCGTGAGTTCTAATTCAAATTTACAGTTTTTAACATCTATTACATTTTGTAGACCTAATTTTATTATCATTTCAAACACATAAAAAGCAGCTCTTACGACAAATTTAACGCCATCGAGTGCCTTTTTTGCAACTTGGATTGCCCCTTTGACGGTTTCAAGGCCTAATTTAGCTACTTCAAGTGTTCCATTTGCTAATAAAAGAACGGCACGTGATTTATCAACAACAAATTGTGCCGCTGTTACTAGTAACTTTGCTGCATCTAAAGCAAGCATTGGAGCTTTCACAAATAGTTTGGCAGCTTCTAATGCTACAAAGGCAACTCCTCTGACTGCATAACAACCAGCATTAAAAAGGTGACAAGCTACATTCGGTAATCTAATCATACAATCTGTACGTCTGAAACAAGGATATCGAAACCATCCTTTCTTACAAATTCTTAGTTTTACCCCAGGCACACAAATACTATGACATGTTCTTATTCTGCAAAGATTATCAACATTTCTTTGGGCCTTGTTCAGTTTTGCAATTGCAACAAGAAACGGACCTTTTGCTTTTTCAAGTTTTTCTTTAGCCTTATCCATTGCCTTTACTGCTGAGTTAAATTTCTGGTTGCAATTATGTACTTCTGATTGAGCCGATGAAAGTTTTCTCTGCGCAGAACTGAGGCCTTCTTGGGCAGATGATAGCCCGTGTTGTGCTTCTGTGATCCTTTCATTCGCTTTGTTGGCTAATTTTTGAGTAACGATCCGCATCCCGTCAAGAAAACTACCCCCAAAATCTTTTTCACCTCTCTTAACAAGTAAATTACCCTTCACCGTAAATGACAAGTCATTCCACGTTTTGTTCACTTCTGCAATTGCTGACACAGAGGCGAAATACACATCCCATATGTCCCCTTCAATGGATATTATCAGCATCTTATTGTTTATAAGGATATCACCAGTAACCTTCATTCCCAAGATATATACATGTGCATGAAAATTAACAACAAATTTGGTGCTTGAAACGCTATATGCCTGGTTAATAGCCCAACTCCCTTCCAGAGTCATAAAGAAACCAAGACGTCTTCTGACCGTAGATCTTGCAAGTATTCTAATGGCGGGTTCCCCTTTTAGGAGATTATAAGCCCTGCTGAATTTACTGCAATATCCTATGCTGTCCACTGAATAAACCATTTCAATATCCATTACGGAAAACTCAAATTTAAGTATCTTAACAAATGCAGAAAACTTAAGTCCAAACCCGTTATAGTTTGTTAAAGCTGACATGATCTTATTCATGACTTTTGACATAATCAAATCAATATTTCGTCTTATCAAAGATTTCTCATTCTCTATGAATGTTGTTATGTTGTGTTTTATAACTTTCAAGTCAAATTCAAAAGCATTGATGATTTTTTGACTTGCTGGTAGCAACTGCTTGGAAATAATGGTTGAAATTTCCGAAAGCGAACTTATATCACGTCTTATATCAAAATTAAGATGGACTATGTTGTTGATCACTGTTATCACCTTGTTCACCAAAAAATTTAAAACTTCAGCCAATACATTAAACATTTCATTAATTGCATCAGATAACGTATGGCCTATTCTGTTAATCCAGTCAATCAGTAGTTTTCCAAATCTCTCAATAATTTCTTTAAGATTTATAATGTCTTCCAAAATATTTATTTTGGTATTGTGATTTGGTAATGTGTTTGGTCTGGAGGTAAAAAAGGCGTATAATCGTACGTTGAAGTCAAGAAGCCAGTGTCCAATAACTGGAACATTTCTGAACGGATTAACACTAAGCATGAATGACATAAAAACTCCTTCTGGATTTGCATGGTCTCCACACTGAGAACGATTGGGCGATCCTGAATAGATAAATTTGATATTAATGAAAAAAATTATGCATCGGATAAAACAATAGGCTCTGTAAGTCTCGTCATATGATCGCCTACAACATAAGTGAAACGATGTTACCGTGTACCATTTGCCTATTTAGTACTACGAGAAATTGTTGGATTTAAATATTCTTTCTCATGTTGGCATTTGTGTAGAGAAAACAATCTTCTTGGCATTCTGACAAAGAGAATGTTCGTTAAAAATTTGGCAATAACAGTTTAATTAAGTTTTCAAGAATTTTAGTTGTTCATTAAATCAGATTTCTTTCAAGCTGGAATTTTCTAGAAACAACAGTTTTGTTTTAATAAAATCAACATATGTCATACCCAATCAGAGTCATCAGTAGCCGTGACTGTTAAAGGTAATTTTATATGAGAAGCAAGATTGAATAGACAACAATTTCGTCATTATTTATTTATATGACAAACGTTACCTCCAAGCGACAAATATGTGTCCATGCTAGCAACTGCTAAATCCTTTAAGTTAAGAACAACGTCCTTATTGAACATCTTAAAGGTAAAGGATGGAGATGCACCAAATTGTTTTAACTGTAATAAACCGTTCCATTCATCCACAAAAATTCCCGCAAATAACTAAAACAAAAACTACTGATTCAAGTACATTGTAGCAATAGACCCTTTCACGATAACTGCGGTCCTGAATTTTGCGCATGCTCTCATATACCTTTGAGTGGGTAAAATGCAACGTCATAATATATGTGACGTCTTGATTAATTGTCCTACGACGTCATTTCGGCGGGAACTGTTTTTATTTTCCACTCAAAATAATAGGACCGCAGTTATCGTGAAAGGGTCTATAGATTTTTCCATATATAGAGAAAATTTAGTGGTCACGAGCATTTTATTGGCAGAATGATGTCAAAATCACAGATTAAAACGTGGAAGATCGGTTCGGTTCGAAAATTTCCCACCAGAAATAACAGATCTGCTTTGAATGTAAACGGCCTTTTTACAACGACTTTGCTATTCTATTTTTCTAGAGAAAATTTAGTGGTTATGAGCAATTTATTGGCAGAATGGCTTCCAAATCACAGATTCAAACGTGGAAGATCGGTTCGGTTCGAAAATTTCCCACCAGAAATAACAGATCTGCTTTGAATGTAAAAGGCCTTTTTATAACGATTTTGCTATTCTATTTGCTTTCGTAATGATTCGGTTCTTATATTTTCTTTTTACAAGGCTAGATCTTTGCGATTCGAAACAAAAATTTGACCATCGTATTAGAAATATATTACTGGCATGAATTTTTTATCATTCTTCCCCGTTTTGTTATGTTTTGAGTAGTTCTATTAGTTCATCGTTTTTAGCGACAATCGATAGTACAACTGTACCCCCTGCGAAGCTATTGTTATTTCGGGCGTCCCAGTTTAGTTATCGGCCACTTTCTTCGCATGAGTGCATTCAGTTACCGACCACTTTCTCCGCACGATTGTATATGTTATGTTGAAAATCTAAATGACAGCACATCATTTTAAGTCTCAAAAATGCTGTGAGATTGCTACGGCTCGAACACTGAAGTCGAGCATTTACTAGAGTCTCCGACGATCATTACCGAGTACATTATGTATTACGCTAGGGAGACCATATAAATTATATGTTAATTTGTTGTATTTGTATTTTGAAAAAAGTTTTAATTTTTTTTGTATATCATTTGGAAAATTGTAAGGTGATTCCAGATTTCTGACTAATGGCAATCGGTTATGACCATAACGCTACCGACACCGCACAAAATGAACTTGAAATTTACTATTTTTAAATCTTACCATTCGATACTCTCCATAAAAATTCGCAAAAATGCATTATTGTTTTAGCTGGATTTGAACCCCTGACTTCGCAACCATTCTGCACCAACGGTCTTAATCATGTTCGATGCCGTTTAAACAAAACACTCGTACACAGGTAAAAGCCTTGACGCCTTCGGCGTCTTGGCATTCACATGTGTACTCGTGCGGAAAAAGAAGCCTCCCAGATCCCATAACTGACACGTCTTTTGTTTAAAACGTACGGTACCTTATACTTGTAATGAAGGTTCTAATTGGAACAAAAGTAAACAAACGAACTTAAAGTAGATGAGCATACATGAGTTTTTGAATGAGTTTTTTTGGACCAGGACTGTAAACTGGATCATGATTCTATACTCAAGTACTAGAAAGATTTTTCGAGCGAGTACAAAAAGTTATGTGATAACTTTGACCGTGTCAAAAATGAAAACAGACATTTTCAGCTGGATTTCACGTCTTCCCGGCTTTTACAAAACCGGTTTTCACTAAACCCTGAATTGACTTACTCAGTGTGATGGGTACGGCTAGCGGAGTAAGACATGCTTGCTCTTCCGGAGCACCTGATGTCACTCCCGGTTTCATGAGAGTTCATACTATGAGTGCCATAGTTCTTTAGTCCCTTTTTTTATTTCTGTGCATTGTGGCTGTCTCACGTCCTTTTTCGTCTTTGTGTTTTTCTGCTGTCGTTTTTGCCATGTTGTTTGACTTCGATTTTAAAGATCATCGTTTCCCCTGTTCTTTCGTAATTGTACTGCAATTGTTTTTAAAAGAACATGCTACCAATTATTGCAATATTGAAATGCTGGACTTGTATATTAGTATTTCCTAATTGCAAACGCATTTTCAAGCGGTTTGAGATTGTGTTAAAATATTATAGAATACATTTGTTCACAACTTAATTTTCAATTTTTGTAGCCTTACAAAAGTAACAACATAAGAAAGGAAAAAAAATTGAGAACATCTTTACTCACGTTTGATAATTTTGGTAGAGAGAAAAATAACTCTGCACTACCTTTTACATCTACTCCAAATATACCATATTTCAATTTCCATTCAATATCTGTATACAGCCATAAATTTGCCAAGGGAAATGTTCTGAAAATGGTAAGATTAAAGTTGCATAATTAAATTTGACTCAGTAATTAGCATTTCATGTCATATTTTTCTAACAAAAGTACTGATTATTTTGATTGTAGACAATGTAACACTTAATGATTAAATAAGCACTCTATCAAAATAGTGTTTTGGATCAGACCTACAGGAATAAGACAAAGATAATATTTGCGTTGACCAAAAAAAAGGCATTACGGTCCATGCAATATCAGTACGCAACGTTATTTTGGCCAAGGGAAATGTTCTGAAAATGGTAAAAAAATAAAACAGCATATTTAATTTCATTTGGTAATATGAATTTCGTTGTTATATTTTTGCTAATGAACTACTATTTTCTATTTCTTGAGCCAATGATAATACTTGATGTTTAAATGAACGCCCGATCAAAATAGTGGTTTTGAATCAGAACTAGAATAAGACATTTGCGTTACGGTCCAGCTGTCAAACACAAAGCACCTTTTAGCACATAATACCCAATTACAGAAAATCAAATTTACCCATACTTTGTTGAATCTTTATAGTGAAAGTGAAAGGACAATGCAGTAAAATGGATATCGAGCTTTTTATAAGCCTTAAAAAAATCCATATTCGTGCACGATTTAGGCAAGAATATAAAATGGCAAACATTTACTTCGAACCTCTTAAGAACACCAATCACCCTTTCTCCATTTTCCAGTTGTTTTTTTTAAATGCACCGGCTGTACGTATTATTTTCGCCCTTTTTGTTTGGAAGTGGATAATTTACACTTTTTATATGGTTAATGACTTTGATTCAAAGATCTATAGATTTATCAAAGAACGACCTATTTGCAAAAAGCTAAAAAGTGTTTTTTTTTTTAATTTTAATGAGACTGCAGACATATCTAGGGATAAGACTTATTTGTTTGAAATAGTTTGGGGATATATTCGTATATCGTTTAAGATATACGGGATCCTGCACCAAGAGTAAAAAGTGGTGTGAATTATTAGTTCATCTCCTATACAAGGCTCGACTGCAATTGTAGTGCTTGTGCCAAATGATATAATACCTAGAAAGAAAGATAATCCATTCTGGCTTGTTGAATAATATTGTAAGGTGATAAGAGTTATCTGTTCTTGTAAATCATGCTATTTTGTAACTTCCGATTTATGAGTCAATGAAAACATCTGTTCCTTGAATGGTTTTGTTTATTGGTTAAATCCGATGATATTCTGTGGCATACACGACAGCAATGATGTTGGTATTGTCAAAACATTTATCATTAATTGAATTAAATATGGTTAAACAAGAAATAAAAAATTAGAATTGAAATTAAAAATGAAATTGCCTGAGCTGGCTGATATACATCGCTACTAGTTCGTTTAAACATTTGAAGAGCAGACAAAATTTAATTTTCACGAGAGCATTGTATAAAAATAAATAAAAAAGGAGGTGTTAAAAAAGTGATCTGTAAATTTTACCTTTTATTTAATCAAAATGACGGAAGTAAAGTAAATTGGGATTTTGCGTTTTATATATATCATTTAACATGGTTAATCATCCTTCCCCATGTTTACATCAGCCAGCAGCGCCTTTCCGGAAAAGCCATATTCGGTTGACCCGGATATATCAGAGGTCAAGCGATTCTCCCAAAAATTCAAAGGAAATAACTTTTATTCAAGGTTTGAAACGAAATAAAACAGATAAAAAAACATCTATTGCATTTGCTCTTTCCGATTATACATTCAAACCTGAATTATGATTACACAAGAAGATAAACTATACGTCAGAAAACTTGTAGAAACTAGGTCGTTCATATATCATACAGAGTTTTGACGTTTTCACATTATGACGTCATAAAGGCTCTACTGAAGGAACGAAAGAATTAGTAACAAACAAAGGTTGCTGTAACATTCAAAATCGACATTATTTCGAGTAGTTCGATCAAAATATTCATCTAGTTGCAAATCCTTTACCGCTAAAGTAATAAAAAGCTACAAAACATGTTTTTGAAGCTTACAATTGCTGAAAAGGCGTGAATGACATGTTTGTCGAATTTTCCGCACAACTTTGGGATCATTTGAAATCTTGGTTCAATAAATACAAATCTTAAATGCAAAATAAATGATGATAAACAAGTTATCAGGCTTTTGACAGCTGATGTATTGTAAAATATCATCCAGCTCGCCAGAATATGAAGCTTTGGGCTCGTTCGCTACGCTCATCCGCCCCTGTGCTTCATATTCTTGCTCGCGAGTTGATATTTTACGATACATAGCTGTCAAGAGCAAGATAACATATACGTATCTTTTTCACCATTCGTTATTATACTTACCGATAGTGAAATATGTTGTCCCCATTCCAAACCTGAACATCTCGTGTTTTATAATTAACGTTGATATTCTTAAGAATTGATAATCCTACACCATGTGGTCGAACTGTTAAACCATGTTTGTGTAGCAGCTTAAAAAAGTCAAAGTTATCTAGAAAACTGCGTGAATCCGGAGGAACTAGGAGAAACATTGTGCTTGCCATGTCTTTACAAACATCGATTATTACACAAAATTTATTACCATTTAAAGGCTTTGGAACTTGTACTTTATTTCCAAGGAGACTTATCGTCATTTCTGTGCCAAAACGGAATACATTGTACATACGTTCCTCAAGAATGGGAGCACCGTTGCATTCAGATACATGTGTTAGTTCTTTTCCATATAGAAGATCAGTTTTCAAATCCGTAACTGATAAAATTTCAGAGCCTGTTGAGCTGAAGCGAATCCAGTTGGGTAATATAGTATTTAATTTATTGAAAACGGAGGGTAGAAAAGATGAAATCATATCCCTTATGTACTTCGGCGAAATTGAAAAGGAGAAACAATCTTTAGGATGTTTGTCATTAAGCTCTTTGCCGTCTTTTTCTTTGTATTGGTGAGATCCGAATTTCAGCTCAATGTTGGAATCAGACCACAGCAGTTGAACCCCAGATATGGAAATTGGTATTGAGATCAAACCTCTCTCCATGAAAACGACTCCAAATGTGTAGAATATACTAGCGTTTGTATTTGTGTTATACCAAGGTGACGTTGATGATAGAATAATGTTGTCTCGAGAACGAATGCCATTACAAGACATCACAGTCAAAATATAACAACCCCTTGGAAGCAAATGTTGTGGTATTTTGTGAGTTTTAAATACAGACATCCTGGTAGTTTTATTCCCTAAAAACGAAATGATATGTATCTTCAATACGAATTAGGTAATTTTACGAAAAAACTATGCACCTTATTGCAAAAATATCAATTGATATCACAAATCTTGCTTTAAAACGTCACACAATTTAGGGAGAAGTCGTAATGAGAAACCAATAAATTCAAATGCAAACTTGCAAAACTAGTAATTTTCTCAAGAATTACTTTGAAATGCCATTCTCATGTCTATCAAGAAATAACAGTTCTCCGACGAATAAACGTATATAAATGAAAATTATAATAGTCAATATATAAAGAAAATATTTAAGATTATACATTTTTGACTCCTCATCTAAATTAATTAGAAATAGTTAAATTTGCCAAACAATGTGTCAACCAACATCAGTTAATACATAAAATTTGTTTGATTTGAAACATTATATAGAAGCAACCGTACTCAACAATAATAAAAACGTTGTTCTATCGCTTGGTTCTATCATGTATTTGTAGAGACTTTGTCTCATTTGGATTTACTCCATTTCCCTTCATTGTCAATATATTTTCTCAATCATAGTCATTATTAAATATTTTTTCTTCAGATTTTATATTTTTGAACGATTGTATATTAATTATCATTTCGGGTTGAAAAAAAAAATTGTTGTCGACTCAATTTATTTTGAATAATAACAGAAGGATTAAGAGCTCCGAGCGATTCATAATTACCATTCACACATGTGCCACTTCTATAGACGTGAAGTGTAAGTTAGTGATCATTAATGGACAATAACAAAATTAACAAACAGTTTCTTAAGGAGCCGTAATCCAAAAGACAAAAAGGCAAATTGGTGTAAACCACAGGAATAATTGTAAACTGAGATAGTCCTGACTTGTTACAGGCGTTTCAATAAAAATGGTGGGTTAACCAAGCCTAGTTTTATGACGTGCCAAACCTCCCTAAAATTTGTATACTATTTTTTGTTTTGTTTTATACCATATTTTGCATGAAAATTCTTTTAAAATTATAGTGTCAAATTCTTGTATTCTTTTACATTATCTTACCTAAGCACCCGCGGCCGTCGATGCCCAAAGTAGTACCAGACTTGCATTGACAATGGAAAGAACCAATTGTATTTATGCATGTGTCTTCACAGCCTCCATTTATCATTAAACATTCATTTATATCTGGAATAAAGGAAATATTTTCTGTGCTCATACGTCCTTTAACACCGGTTTTTCAACATCTATTATCTTTGACAAGCATATGATTTTAAGATAATGTATGTTATCGTTATCGCTCTACCAATGAAGTCTACAATTGACATGTATAGGATATATTTTACGAAAGGATATGGAGTAAATGAACATGAGACTATAACACATATATTAACTCCAATGTAATAATTTTTATGAGCTGTATGGCCATTTCGGAAATAAAATTCCTCATCAGCAGCACTAGAACCCAAACAAAGGAAATCTATAATTTTAAAAAAAATTTTAAAATGCATAAAACCAAACAAAATCCAAATAATCATTAATATCAAATATAGCTAAGGACAAAACTACGATGGAGGGAGTTAATCCTTCGGTTTTAGAATTTACATAAACTAAATTAATAGTAATGGAACAAAGTGCACACATGAGATATTATCTCATGTACATTATCTCATGTACATGTACACCATATCTAAGAAAAATTAAGAGCACACATCTCTACCACGGGGAATTGTTTTACCAACTCCACACTGCAATAAAAGACAAATCTCCTGTTCTAAATATTTTACGAAAGGATGAATCTTACAAAAGCTTAGTAGCAAATCAGGACAGCCTTACGTAATTCATATCAGTATAATATAATTATATATTATGTGACCAGACGGTGTTTCAATATCTACAAGTAGAATAACAAACACTCTGAGGAGTTGCAGAACGGTAAAAACCAACATTGTTCACATCTGAAATGCTGCCTGGCATATTTTTTTTTCCAGAGGAGACAATAGTCACATTTCGAGAAAATTTTCTGATTAAAAACAAGAACCGTAAGTGAAATCATATTAAAACTTATTTTGCAATGAAAAACACTTTCATAATAATTTGAAATGTATTATAAACAAGATGACGGTGAACGAAAGGGATACCTGTTTCACAGTGTTTTCCTGTATACCCTACAGTACATTTACAACTGTGTGTCCCTGTCAAATCTATACAAGTTCCACCATGTAAACATGTAACACCAGCACAGTCATTGATATCTGGGGAAAAAAATTGAAGTACAAATGTATAGTTTACAAATGATTGAAAATAGATTGTAGTTAGCCTTTCTAGAACAAACACTAAATATATTTTTGGGACATATATACCTTTTTGACATTAAGCAATTCATTACTTCCGAGAGACCTATCACATCAATTAATAGAATTGATGTCCACACCGTTAATGTTTTATTGTTTGTGACGTTTGTATAATATTCTGATTGTTTTCTCTTCGTCTTTACATTCTCTGTATTGACATATTTTCTGCATTATGATTTTTTTTTGGTTCCTGCTTCGGTATTCATTTGGAAGTTTATTTAAAGCAGCAGTGATAGACAGGCAAAGGAATACCGTAGAAGTATTTCAAACAGATTATACAAACAGGAGTGCCATTGGGAATGCCAAGGACGGTTTACCTGAAACCTGAAGTAGTCATATTACAGTTAAAAAGGGAAGCGATGTGACAATCTCTGTCCCTGATAACACCATTGTGACAGATAACCGTAACTGATATGACGTAATAATAACCTTCAATTTAACGACATTAAGATTTACACCCACGCTCCCAACCTTTCGATGACTCGCTGTCGTGCAAAGACAACACTGTATATATTTGTCAGGTTTTCATTTCTGATATATCTACAATGTAGACATTTGACATCGATGAATCTAAAACATTGTGTAAGCTTGGGGTGTTAATCTTGACTTCATTACAATAAAAGTTTTGCCACTTCCTTGACCGCAGCAATAACTTATAGTCTAGTTTTAAATTATTTTACTGTTATAGTTGTATTGAACAATATCCTAAAAGAATTTTTACTTTTGGTTTGGTCATAAGTTGTCAAAGTTACTAAAATATTCATGTTAAGGTAGATCGATCCTAATAAAAATATCGGACAGATTTTTTTTTATTTTAAGATATTTTATTGGTATTAGTTCATTTGTTCCAAAGATAAAATAAAAATGGTATATATATTTATTACACCATAAGATCCCGTTCATTACCATATTTTATCCACTAGAGATATAGTTAAATTTTAAAATTTTAATTCCGAGGCTTGCCGAGCATTTTAAAATTTTTAAATTTAACTATCGAGAGTGGATAAAATATGGTAATAATCGGGATTAAATGGTGTAATCCTTTTCTCTAATGATCAATCATAAACACCAAGAATTGAATTCCGAATAGATATGGCGGGAAATAGCACGGGGCTTTATTCAACATATGTTGAATAAAAAAACTTATATGACGGGTTAAAACCGGTTTAAAATTGACATATCATTAGAGAAGTCAATTTATTTCATATATAAGTATGTAAGAAGTAACACGTACCATGGATTTCAATTGGTTTTGTCTAAGGGTTAGAAAATTGCATAAACCAATCAGCCATCAAACAGATTTTTCAACATCATAATTTAGCTGGCTGTATGGCGGGTGCCATGCGTGGAGCAGATCATGCTTACCCTTCCGGAGCCCCTGATGATACCTTAGTTTTTATAGGGGTTCACATTGCTAGTGCTTTAGTTTTGTGGCGTTCTTGTTCATTTTTGTTTATTTGTTTTGTCTTTGTCATACTGTCTAAATTCGTGTTGCTGCGAATTGTCGTGATGTTGGATTTATGATTTTAGAATTTCTCCTTACCTTTTCTTGCTTCGGTATTGGTTTGCCGATGTATGTCACCGATAATCTTTTCCTGTTATCAGGTCAAATTGAGTATTGTTCAACAATATTTACAAAGAATATACAGGGAACAGTGAGAACATACTTGTTTTTTAGCTTTGATACGAAATAAATACCAGACAAATTTTTATTTATTTTTTTTTTATATTTCAGAGATATACACTTAAGCTATATGAAGAGCTGAAAAATCTATATGTCACTATTTGATCAAAAGAGATATTTTATATAGTTTACAAAACAGACAATATAAACGAGAAAAGGGAGCTAATTCACGGCAAAGTGTATGGCAATCTATTATAACGTCACAATCAAAAGGCTAATAGACAAATATTTAACACAATCTGGGCACACAGAAGCTATAGTTAGTCGTCATATAAGCTGGAGGATGATGCATCAATAAACCTGGTTTAACCCACCATTTTATTTATAAAATGCCCGTTCCAAGTCGGGAATATGACGGCTTGCCAAAAATGTTCTGTGTCGGATTGTGTTTCCCTGATTCAGTCGAATGTTATACGGATTTTCCTTACTGGTCTCTTCCTTTGATCGATTCGGACTTTTGTTGTCACTTTTATTCTGACATGAAAAATCAAGTCAATGCCGAATCCGATTCATGTTTCGCAAATGCGCCAATCGAATGCGCTGTGTATTAGTTTCGATGAACCTTCAATAAATTCCTTATGGTTTGAGATGAATTATTGTTGCAAAGTGGCAACGCCTTCGTTTTGCGAAATTAAGATAAAACTCTTAAACATCTTCAATGTCTTTTAATGTGTATTTAGATATACGTTTATTTTGATTATATAAATTACCTTGAGAAAGGTTCATTAAACAATGTCAATGAATGAGAAAATGACGTGTATCCTATTAAAGAACACTATACTTTTTGAATCAAGAAGGTTTAGATGTAGCGTCTCACAACCAACTGCATAGATTTTTCTTGACATTTAAGGACTTTGACTGTCTTTGATATCGTTTGAGAATATAGTATTGATGCATTAAATACAAACGATTACTCTTGTTCTCGCCTCTATGCCTATTATTTGTTGAGAAGTTACACGCTTAGCTTTTTTACACATCAACTTTTTAATGAAATTGGCTATTACGCATTCCTAGGGCAGACAGTACAAGGAATTTAAAGGTCTTTCTACACTGCTATAAGTAGGAGTTAGAACCAAAACCAATACAGAAAATGACATTTTGGGTATTTTAGGTGCAGTGACAGTTTGTTATTTATTTATCTAAGATATATGTAGATCAAAACAATTTTGCTTACTTTTACAGGACTTTCCATCTCTTCCAAGGACAAATCCCTGTCGACAGCTGCATTTAAATGATCCAACAGTATTTTGACAAGAGTGGGCACATCTTCCGCCTTGTAAGCACTCGTTTATATCTGAATTTGATAAATAAAACTCTTAATCATACATCACAATTATTTCTTAAAATATCAATTTTGATAGAAAAATAACATGAACAATGAATAAGGGTTTGTGTTGATTCTGCACTTATAACTTACAATTTACTACCATTTCATAAAAGCTGTATGTAACTGACACTTACTTTGGTATAGGTATTACAACTCATGCGATACGCTCGGTCATCTTCCAAGTGCAAAGCCTTCATGTACAGATTTTTTACTAACCAAAAAAAAAATCTACGATCGCCATGAGCTGTTAGGCAAGGATTGTGCTACCGTCTAGCAAATCTACAGTAGACCTGATCCGTAATTTAGTCATATAATAGTAATTTTTTGTATTTGTAATGGTCACAATCATGCATCACAATTAATTCTTTAAATATCATCTTTGACAGAAAAATAACATGAACAATGAATAAGGGTTTGTGTTGATTCTGCACTTATACCTTACAATTTACTGCCATTTCATCAATGCTGTATGTAACTACCACTTACTTTGGTATAAGTATTACAACTCATACGATACGCTCGGTCATCTTCCAAATGCAAAGCCTTCAGGTACAGATTTTTAACTAACCTTAAAAATCTACGATCGTCATGAGCTGTGAGGCAAGGATAATGCTACCGTCATACAACTTTACAGTAGACCTGATCCGCAATTTAGTCATATATTCGTAATTTATTGTATTTGTAATGGTCACAATTTTGTTTTTATCAATTATTCCTCACATATAGTTAAAACTGTTAAATTTATATGCCTTGTCACATTACTAATGTAGTTCATGTAAGTGAATAGTAGTCATGAATTGTTCTGTAGTAAATGCACATGAGAAAAAGTCTCTACAAATACATAGAAGAACCAATCAAATGTTTTGGCTTGATCTGCACTGATGAGACATTAGTTGACGAAATGCACATATGCAGAAAATAAATTAACAGAAACATAGGTATTTTTGAACATCGCTTTTATTGTTGTTCTTCATCTTGAAGTCACCATTAGGTCTTCAACATCGATCTTTTATCGTACCTCATAGGAAGTCTTAGTTCTTTCGGTTACGCTTGAAACCGCTGCACGGGTTAGTTAAGGAAATACTACGTTAACAATATCTCAACGCGTTTCTGGCCTACGAATTATGTTAATATATAAAGGCCTCATCGACACTTATATAAATTAGTGTGAAATACCATGATTGTAGGACGATATAGTTTTGTCAATGTTCAAAACTTTTTTTTTCATTTTTTGATTCATCAACGCACATTTTTCTTTGAAGTAGTAAAGAATATTGTTTTAGGTCTGACAAGCTATCTAGTACTAAATAACTGTAAATGTGTATTTTTATCTTTATGTGAATCTTGTAAACAGGATGACGACCGATAAAGTTCTTTTTTCCACATAGTCAATTTAAGCTGTGTGAAGTTTTGTTAGTTACTTATTAAATAAATGAATTTGCACAAAAATAAAGTTAAACATGTAAACTGTAAACATCTAATCAAGGCTGGCATATCACATCCCTTATTTTATGGTAATGTTTTACATAAGAGTAAAAAATACTTAAACTCGCCTAACAAACTTAAAAAACCTTTAAATCGTCTAATTCATAAGGGTTATAATTACGGAATTGTCGTCAAGTCATTACGTATGGCCTTCTTTGGTATTAACATTGATTTTTTGACAAGGTCTTTGCATTTTAATAAACACATTCTAAATTTCTAAAATCAGTATTGCAAGGACACGGGTTATGTATTCCGGTATATACATGAAATCATTATGCTAAACTCCTCACAGGAAGGGATCTTGGTGGAAGCTGTATACTGAGGGTACATAATTTAATTTGTCAGTTGTTAATAGGTCTGGAGCTGGCATGTCAGTTAACTGCTAGTAGTCTCTTGTGATTTCATGTTTATGTCCGTATATTTAGTTCTTTCAGTTTCATTTTTCACAATTGAGTCATTCCTCTAGCCAACTGAATTTTACTGTTGTTACGATTGTTTTTTTGATTTATCACATTGGCTATAGGGGGAAGGTTTGGATCCAATAAAACTAGTTTAACCCCGCCGCAGCAGGTTTGCGCCTGTCCTAAGTCAGGAAATTTATTAAGCCTTTGTGTGTCTTGTCTGTTTTCTAGTTAGTTCACTTTATGTCTATGGGAGTCTAGGATGATGTTTATTTGATTACTTATTATTTAGGGGCCAACTCCGACCTGCCGTTTGGTGTGGGGTTTCCTCACCGTTCATTGAAGATCTTATGGTAGCTTTGAGTTGTTATTACTCCCCTTTGGGTCGTTGTCTCTTTGACACATTCCCCGTTTCCCTTCTTTTTCCTATTAAAGGGAGCAATTCTATCTTGCAGTCAATTAGTTTTCCACAAATCATATATATTTAGTTAACTCTTGATCTGATCATGCAGGCTTTGCCGGAAAGTTTGTTTGCTAGTTATTTTTTGTTTGATTGTTTGTTTTGTTTGTTTTGTTTTTTGCTTTTGTTTTTTGCTGTTTTTTGTATTTGCTAAATAATCATACTTCTATTGTACTAAATTCACATATTTACTACAATAATAGTGGAACATGCTGGGGTTTATAAAATCCTATTATAAAATTGTACCTGACATAACTGGCTTAGTAAAATTCTGTGTATTTAGCTAAAATTTTCACGTTTACTATTACAAAACCAACATATTATGAGTAACGATTCCAATTTACAGATAATCTTAGAACTATTATGTCTGTTCACATACATGCAGTTCACTTGTTACTTACTTATCACGACCAACAACAAACAATAAGTTAGTGTAACAACCTGAAAATGATTTTCCTTTTCACTATCTCCGGTCTTGCCATGTCAAAACTATAATTTCTGAGACGGCGAAACGTGTTATTTTTTTCCTATTGTTTCTTAGTGTTTCCAATGTTGCCGTTGTTCATCGATTGTTTGTTTTGTTTTGTTTTGTTTTTTTTTTTGACTGACAGTTCAGTTCTCACGTACTTCAATATGATTCCTTCGTGTTGATCACGTGTTTGAATTAACCAATCAAATTAAATTCCGTCTCTCTATGCTAAAGTGAGGTACAAAAGTATAACAGCAATAATCTGAATTTTTTATGTCTCCTTAGACATTAGAATTTACCTGATTGATTAGATCAAGCGTAGACTTACCAACGCATTTGGATCCATTCATAAGCTTATAACCTACTTTACAGTCACATCTGTAACCAGGGTATTCATTAATACATAACTGGTCACAGTCCCCGTTCTTAGAAAGGCATTCATTTTTGTCTACAATAACAAAAGTGTAATTTAGTAAGTATGACACATTTTTAATAAAAACATTTTTATGTCTTTTTATTACTCTACTGACGAAATGTAAAAGTATCACAAAGCATCGCTTTTCTTTTCAGCAATCATCAGAAAATACGTAATAAGCTAAATATATGAAATTTGTTTTTTTATGTAAATATTTAATAATAATTAAGTCCAAAGACAACCAAAATGAGAACAACAAACATTCTTAAAAATGAACATCTCAGAGGCACGACCTGATCTGATAATTTACAAAATAAAATTGAACATTTTGATATTTACTTCTAAATGCGTTACTAAATTCAATGAGAGGCTTAGAAAACAATAACTTTCAAAGCATTGAATAGTTACAATATACTTAAATCTTTAAAAATGTCAAATCGTGAAATACTCAAACTAGAGATAGATTGACTTTAAAAATCAGGAACAATGGTATTGAGATACTTCTATTTATGAAGCACACTTTGTAAAGTAAAGTGTTATCTTTGACCTAAATAGTAAAGCGGTAATGATTCCATAATAAAAACTCACCAATACAAGTTTTGCTGTCACTTCCCAGAGTAAACCCAGCCTTACATTTACATTTATATGAACCAACTGTATTAGAACATATGTCACTGCATTCTCCATTGTGTTTCAAGCATTCGTTTATATCTGTCGATAAAAATGTCATGTGTGAACGTGTTGATACATATTTGATGTACAGATAAACTAATGATGAATTTCGTTCACAAAAGTTAAAAAAAATAAAAACTGAAATGCAAATACATAGCTTTCTTACTGAAAACATTACTTTCACGAACAATTATAATATACTCAACAAAAATGTTAAGGATCATGTTTTGTTTCTCATTTCTATGACAATGTATTTAGTTTACCGGTAATTTATGTGAATTTACTTTGATCTACAGAGACTGGTATTCGCAGTCTCACCAAACTGAACACTATCGCGAAATTATCGGTTCATTGTGAAGGCGTCACGTGCTGGTTGACTTTTTTTCGAGTTTTTAAAATTAATAATGTTGGCTAGCAAAAATACATTGTGAAGACATAAAATAATTGCAAAAATATTTTTCGTTTTATAAATCTTAGCGAAAAAAGATAAATGTCATTTCTTTTGCAATCAAATTTTGGCAATTTGACACACCACCTTATTAAGAACTATATTAAATATGAAATGGGGGTAATAACAAAATTATCGAACAGAGTGGTCAAGAGCCGAAGTCCATGAGACAAAAACACAAACCAGCTGGAAACCCTAGGCAAAGTCTGGTATGCTATTAGATATCTTCCCGCCCGCCAAATATGAAGCTTCGGGGTTTGTAAGCCTTATGCTTTATTTTCTGTCTCACGGGATGATGTTTTTACGATATACAGCTGTCGAAGTCCAGATAACATATACTTACAGAATTCTCACCCGAGTAATCAAATCAGTTACATTCCCTAGCAGTTATATTCCCTAATTGCTCTATAGGGATAATCGGAAAAGAAGAGAATTGGATACGTAGAGGATTGAATTATTTGAATTGTTACTAAGACTCTTCCTCAGCTCTTCGAATTGTGGATTTCTCACATGTTTGATTACTATCTACACTGAAAAGACAATTGATTTGAAATGTCAATCTAAAATTAAGCTAACACAGATTACAAATAACCATTGTGCTAAAATCGTTACCTTTGCAAGATGTCTTGTCAGCAGAAAGAAAAAATCCAGCTCTGCATGAACATTTGAATGATCCATGTGTATTCTGACATAAATGATCGCAGCCTCCGTTCCGTACTAAACACTCATTTACATCTAAAACAAAAGGCTTTATTACATACATTTAAAATGTAGATGACAATTAGCAATGAATTCCGCTCAAACCGGTGCTAGGGGCCGTCTTGAACTTGCTATGAGGTATGAGTAAAGCTCATTGTTGAAGGCCTCATGGCGACTTCAAGATGAAGAACAACAATAAAAGCGTTGTTCCATTGCTTATTTACCATGTATTTGTAGAGACTTTGTCTCATTTGCATTTACTCCATATCCCTTCATTGATAATGATACAATATCTAACACAATATCGCAGGAAACTTAATACAGTTATCATGTTTATAAAAAAATAAACTGCATCAACTCAAGAGATTGTACACTTACTTGAGATTTCATGCCTAATTGTTGATTTTTATTTTTTTTTCACATTTTTAAACATTTTTTTTCAATATCTCATTCACATTAGTGTGACACATATATCATCATATCAAAATGAAATATATATTTATTTTTATTGATTTTCATTTTTCATTATATAATAGTGATCTTAAGATATCATTAAATATATGAGCACATTACCTTTGCAAGATTTTCTGTCAGCGGTAAGTGAAAATCCGACATTACAGGAGCATTTAAATGACCCATGTGTGTTCCGGCATGAATGGTCACAGCCGCCATTTCGGACTGAACACTCATTTATATCTAAAATATATGCATTGTTTTGATTCAAATTTAAAGTGTTAAAACATCGAAATCACTTTAATTTTTTTCTGCAGATGGTCATTTCGATCATTAAATCAAAAGTTTGAAAAGATTAGACCATAAACTGAAATATTAATAGTTTCTTACATATACGAGACCTTATTAAGGTGTCTGCAGGGTATTAATTTCCTATTATAGAATTTTATAAATTTTCTGTGTAGAAACATAATTCTATTATTGTTCAAAATGTGAAATAAAATTTGGGGGTCACCGTGCATTTAAGCGAAAAATCTGAAATTAAAAATTTCAGGATTTTACATAGAAATAATAGGAAAAATGATCATGTGAGAGGATAGTTTGAAAAATCTATTATAGAATTTTTTCATACTTTGCATGTGTTTAATAATCATTATGTAGTTTACATATAAAAAATAAAAATTAGGGGTCACCGTTGAAATAAGAGAGAAAAATTGCAAAATGTTAATTTCTCTAGTGATATCTTTGTTAAAATATTTTATCAAATTATCTCCCTTGAATAATTTCTGTGTTCTATAAATCCAGCAACAGATTTAAAGTTCGTGTGTTTTAACTCATGTTTTTGTAATGAAAATGTTGTTAAATGATTAGGAGTATAAGTTTTAAATACATTTGAACTTTCTTTTCATATTAAATAACTATTTTGTTAAATTTCTTAATGAAACCTAAATAAACAATTATAAGACAAAAATGGCGAAATAATAACACTGAGACACCTTAAAGATAGGTGATATCTTAAAGTAGTGTTAGAAATTTCGTCTTTCCCGTGTGGGACGAGGTAAAAGACAAAACATTGCTCACACAAGTGGAAGATATCCTGATCTTTAATTTTGGTCGAATATAAGGAGCTTTTTCTTGCGTAAAATACAACGATCAAACCGAAGGCAAAATTTGTTATTCCTTGTGGAGATTTCTTCTGTGACATTAAATCAACTGGAGAGTTATATGGTGGTAATCGCTGGGACGTCGAACAAATTGCACGGTTGCATTGGACGTTTAAGCGTGTAAGACAGCTTCACTTTGTCTTCTTTTTGCTGTCTAACACGGAAAAACATTTTCCGGAAGGAGTAATTTTACAATTTTTGTTATGCTTTCAAAGACCTACATGTACACGAATTATTAGAATATATCAAGTCTTGTTTGCTTAACTACTAGTAAATTACTTCACCAGTGTGTATTCCCGATTCTACTTTACCTGCATTGTGCGTGTGCATACCATTTTCAATTATTGATGCTGTTTGTTTATGTTTGATGTGTTGCTCATCCACCAATAACATTGACTTTGAAAGCAATCATCAAGGATCATTGTGAAAAGATTTGAATAATATTTGACATGCAGTTTGCTATCCCGAGTTCCTATCGACCAAAAATAAGACAAAAGATAGAAAAGAAATAAAATAAAAAGGAAAAATTAAAAAAAAAAAAAAAAATATTAACTGCAATGGTAGTAACTTGATTCATATTTTTTCAAATTATATCATTATTTCCACCAACACCCTATTTATGGCACGCAAAACCTCCCATTCAATTATTGTTGTTACTCACTCAACAATAATTGCTATGAAAATGAGTGATGGACAAAAATCCTTGTCCCAGTACTAAGTAAAACAAGAATCTTTTATCACAGTTCGGACAGAAACTTCAATTTTGTACAAGGCAGTGATATCTATAAAAGACCTTTTGAGATGATCGTATGAGGCGAATCAAATATAAAATGAGGGTAATAAAAAAATTACCTAGCAGTGTTATCAAGAGCCGAAGTCCATGAGACAGACAAATCGACGCTCCTCACTTGGTACAGGCATTCCAAAGAATTTTAAAAAGAAATGGTTGGTAAAGCCGGTTTATGACGCTAGTGTCTCGAGAAACTCAACAGCAATTGCTGTTGAAAGGTCGTAGACAGTAAAAAGCAATGATTGTCCTAAATATATCAGTAGGAGAAGAAGGAATATTTCATCCATATTAGGGAAATTTATTGTTTTTGAAATCCAGCTGTCATAAATTTTAGTACTAAGATGACTATTTCGGCGGAATTCGAGATGTCAGTTCGTAAAGATCTAGTAGTTTTTGTTGTTTCCTTTATTTCTAAATATGGAGGATATATCAATATGACTAGAGTTCCAGTCTTAATCAATAGACAAAATATTATCGCATGAAAAATTGTCTAAGGGTTATATATGTCCAATGAAAAGGAGAAATAATGTGCAAACTGTCCTCCCTTGCGACACTTACGTTACGTGAAAACTACCATTATATATCATTTTTTGTAATACTTGCCTTTACAATCTGGACTTGCAAACCCCGAGTTGCACGTGCAATAATTTGGTCTTGTACATTTTCCACCATTTGGACAAGAAGTGGATCCATGACAAACAGCTAAAACATATACAACATATTAATGCGTTTTTGCCGGTGTTAAATAGCCATTTTCCCCCATACCAGTTTTTTCCCCGGGGGAAAACTGGATCGATCCTATTTTTCCCCCTAGGAAATTTTGGATCAGAGCCATTTTTCCCCGGAAAAACTGGAATAAGTGTACATATTGCAGATTTTCCCCATGCTAAAATTTCTCCTTGATTAAAATATGACTGTTTAATGCATACAAGTACATCCCATTCGCTTGCATGATATTTTCTTTCAAAACAATAGGTTTTTAAGAAATAATTTTGATTTATTTTTCGTCTGATTTTGATTACATACATTTCGTATATATTCAACAAAAGGAGTTTTATATCATTCGGCTTTCAATATGCATGAAATTGGTTTTCAAGCCACGGTATTAGCCATATTTATTACAACGGTAAGTGAATATTTCGCCATTAGAGGCCAAGCAAACACCAATGGAAATAGAAATAAATATTTGTTTCATCTCCAATTAATGTAATCAAACTTACTCATTTGTGACGGGCAGGACATGCTTACCCTTACGGAGCACCTGGTGTCACTCCTGGTTTTCAATGGATTTCACACTATTAGTTCCTTAGCTCAGAATGTTGTGTTTTTATTTCCATGCCTTGTGGCTGTCTCAAGTCCATGTTTTTCTTTGTTTTTCTGTGTTCTCGATTTTGCCATGTCTGTGATCTTTGATGTTTGTAATAACAAAATAATTTTTCCTTCGCTATTCTACTGCCGTTGTTTTGTGTTAATAGTATTTCAAATTGTAATTATTCTGCTCGTTGGGGCATAATGATTGACAAACGAAAGTTGACGTTTTTGTTATACTTACTACGCATATGGTTTGACTATCCACCTATAATAACTTACACGGGCTGAGCATTTAGATGTATTTTTAATTGTGTTTATGGTTAGTACATGTAAGACAAAGTTTACGGTCGGATAATCTTTCATTTTTTTTGGTTGGCAACTAAAATTGGTTTCTGTAGTACATACAGCGAAAGCTTTCCTTTTACTACCTCAGTAGCATATTTTGAGATAACTCGCAAGGGGGAGGAAAAAGAAAATGTTATGACGAAAACGTCGCCAATATTATCGATGACGTTTGGGGAAAAACTAACTTATATACAAAAAATACCGACGTTGCATAAAAACAGTAAATTTCGTGATGATTTATTGATCGATGAGGGGAAAATCTGGACTGACCAAGTTTCCCCCCACTAAAAATGACGTGGGGAAAACTGATCGTGCCTATTTTGCTGGCGGAAATTTAGGATCATCTATAATTTCCCCCCGGAAAGACTAGCACGGGGGAATGGCTATATGATACCGGGCTTTCCATTGGAAAAATCCGATTACTGAAATGGGGGAGCAGCTAGCAGTCCAATGGATACATCATTTGTCCGGAGGAATTCGCTCAAGGTATTTGAGATAGGGAGTTGCTATATTGCAGATCATTTGTATCTTTATAAGAAAAGTATATGGTATTTTTAAAAAAGGGCTTATTCAATCATCGAAGTTAAATTATATGTAAAACATTACATGCTAGAAAAGTGAATCCTGATTTATTGCAGGGAGGTTTGACCTCTGGTAAAGATATTCTATCAATGTAAAAGAATACGCGTTTGCTGTCACATTTACAGCTTTCTTCTTGTTGTAAAGTATATTGATAATAACATTAACATTTGATTTTGAAGAATATTTTTTTAAAAAATTCAAAATTTGTATAATAAACAATAAATTTTGTTATACAAAAACAGGAAAACAGCAAACACCTACAATGGCCAGAACCTACAATCACATGCCACAATTTACAAGCAAACTTCACCAGAAAAACAAAAGTGGAAACAAGAGACAAACATAAATAACGATAGGAACTCGGGATAGCCGGACTTGGTACCGGCACTAGCAAAAGCCGCTGGTAGGGTTAAACCGGTTTATGGGTACCCAAATCCCCCTTTCTCTATTCCGTTGCCCCAAAGTATCATAAACATGCGAATAAAACCCAATGCAGGTAGACTACTAACTCAATGACCACTATCTTGGAACAGAAAAAGCATATGACAAAACGTAATTTTGAAAGAAGGGTCAAAGAGTGTTCGCCGCTAAACTTCCGGCTAGCTCAAGGAATGTAGTCTGACGGTATAACACTGTCGCACTACGGAAGAAAAATCAAACTCAAAACTCCCCGAAGGGTTTGGTAAAGAGTCTTCAGAGTACAGGTGTTTCAAGGAGTAACCTCTCACCAGCAGCATTAGAATCAAATAACAAGGAAAGTCATAATTCAAACAATAGTCAGAAAAGAAGTACTCATTACAAAAAAATGCCAAAATCCAGTACTAAGGACATCTTTCGAGTGTCCTACACGGAGTGAAGCCGTAGTATTTTTCATATTTTAGTATTTGTAGAATTTAGATAAAAACAGTAAATTTCAATTAATGTAAGGTAAATTAACAAAGCAATAGAAATAAACAGGACTTTCGTCAATGGCCTCATTCAACAATAGTGACCTTTGTAATGGATATATACGACCGAGGAGTTATGTTTTATTTTTTTTTTATTTTTATTATTATTTTTTTTGCAATCCATCAAGTTGTAAAATACAAATTTGCTGTTGATTATCTCCTTAACAACGCCATTCACGACGCTATTTTGACGTCTATGCACACAACGAAAACTACACAACCATACAATACAGACACAAAACACTTGAATAAGATAAAATATCTGGATTTCATAAAGTAATAAAAATAAAACTTCTTGATTTGGCGCTATAAAGAAAACACAATTAACATGTATCCTGCAATCTAAACTTTACTTATATACAGATTTAGCAATAGACAATGCTTATACCAATGATTTAGAACGTCGTAATTAAAATCATATGTATACAAACCTTGGGTACATGCAGACCCAGTATATCCCGAACAACAAAATGTTCGCTTGCAGGATTGATAAAAAGTATAACTTTGTTGTCTATAAAAGTAAAACAAAACGAGCATCAGTTGAAGAACAGCAAAGAGTAATATGTCGTATCAGTGAGTTAGTTGACCAATGTAATGTACTTTCTCGAGTCCTGTTTTCACGTGTCGTGAATAGTGAGAGTAATACGTTTCTCCTCTCTAGAGAGAATGTTGTTCTTGGCAAGTGATATGCTGAAATTCAATTATGACGTCAAATACGGTTGCCGTTTTCCGACTTTCACATTGTGACTTCATGAAAACAGGCGACCATGCCTGATTACCTCACGCTCAAAGATCACATTTATTTCAGATCGTCAGAAAAGGGGTGTCATTTTTTGTCAAAATTTCCTTGAAATCATTACAGAAATAAAATCCACAGCCGTATCTCGAGAGAAACGACATTTCTGCACTCTAGATAGTTACATTTTCACATACTTAAACGCTTGGCAAGACTCGCGTTTAAAAATTTGAAAAAAATAACTATCTCGAGTCTAAAAATGTCGTTTCTCACTCGATGAAGTTGTGGATTCTATATTTATTATATAGATTGCGGAGAAGGATTGAAATTTATCAGTGAAGTAAAATTGATAATCGCTTTTGAAAATATTTTCAATTATTTTACTCTAGGAAGTGATGTCACAACGGACGCGCATTGACATAAAAAACGTATTTCATGGAATGTATCTAAAATTAAATTATTACTTATGTGAGTAGATCTTTATAATAAAAGCAATAACTAACTTATGATTATGGAAAATATTAAACTCATGATTGAAAAACGCTGTAATTTCACTCATGCGCTCTCGTATTCATGAATTACTGCGTTGTTCGATCATTCGATGAATATTTTGCGATAATAAAAATCTCGGATTAGTTGAGTTGAAATAACATTTTACTAGTTCTAATATTCATTGTCACATCTTAACGTTCTGACTTGAGTTGTTTCTGGCCACGTTTTCCCCTTTATTGCTTTTTCTTAAATTTTCTCTTTTCCTATTTTATTTACATTACTTTTCATGTCATCCCTGGCAAAGGGCTTCTGGTCGTCAAACTTCACAGTGTTCTTATTAGCTAATATTTTTTAGAACTGTACTATGAAATTATCTTTTGTAACATTTTGGCTTGGGTGTTCCAAATGTTTTCATCTTGATCAAAGAGACATAAGTTGTCGAAATGGCCATCTGCAGAAACTAACAATACAGAATAACTAAATACCGAAGTTACTGTGAATTTACTTTCTGCATATGCGCATTTCGACAAATTATGTCTCATCAGTGCAGATAAAATCTAAAGAAGCGACGATACTTTGTGGTTCCTAGTACTCTAGATGCACTTTTTTTGTTATCCGTTCTAGTCCTTGTCAAATTGTTTGATAATTTCTTATTAAGGTCTTTCCCACTACAGTGGAAAGACCTTATTGTATTTCGTTTGATTATTAAGGTCTTTCACCACATGTGAAAGACCTTATTGTATTTCTTCTGATTAGTATTAAGGTCTTTCCCACTACAGTGGAAAGACCTTATTGATTATTATTCTTTCTTTTTCTTCTGCCATCAATGTTGGCAAAGTGCTTTGACCAATCATAACCAACTTGGTACACTTAACAAGCATTGGCCGGGCTCGACTCAGGTCACCCTGTGAACCGATTCTATTTTTAGTAACAGAGTTGTCTCCCCGAATACGGTTTATCTTGTAATCAGATTTCCTCATAAACCGTAACCGATATAAAAAATCTAAGGTATGGATAAAGTTGCATTCATCCTCAGGATGAATTATCATGCAAAACATTTTTTTTTGGGGTCGCGACCCCGGTTACGCGTTTTTGACCCCTAGATATGCAAATTTCTGTAAGTTGTCGGATTTTGATGAAATTTGATTTCCAGGTAGCTTTCATGGTCCTAATTACAAAAAGGGGTTGAAAAAAATTTTTCATCCGCAATTTTCAAAATGGCCGACATTTGAAATTTTGTTATCGCGATATCTCGGAAACGATAAAAAATTTATGAAAACATTATATTGCAAAAATGTTCCTCTCATTGAGATCTACATTTGATTCAATGGAACGAAAACTGTGCGACGAACGGTTTTTGAGTTATAGCCCTTGCCGCGTTTCGGTAAATCGGTTTTTTGCGAATAACTTTTAAACGCTTACAGATAATATGGTAAACATATATGTTCAAAGTGATCAGTATGAAAAAACCTTCAATTTGAGTACCAGGTTCAAGGTCATCTGTGACCTTTGATCTTGACCTTTGACCTTGTTATCAGATGAACTCGGAAACCGTATTAGATGGCTGAAAAAGTATATCAGCAAAAATGTTCATCATGTCAAGGGCTACATTTGTTTCATTTGGACTGAAGCTCTCCGATGACTCCCAAAGAGTTATTGCCCTTGACGCGTTTCGGAAATAGGTTTTTTGCGTATAACTTTTAAAACTTTACAGATAGTATGGTCATGTAACATATCAAATTAAACAGTATGAAGAGACCATCAATTTGAGCACAAGGTCAAAGGTCAACAAGGTTACTGGTCAAGGTCATAGCCAATATTTGTCTTTTTATTGTAAAAACAGTAATTAAAACGGTTAGAAATAGAAAATCACATATATTGGAGACAATGTGCATCTCATTAAGAAGATTTCAAACACAACACGTAACAAAACATGACATTGACGCGGTAAAGACCTTGCAATTGTTCTCTGAACAATTGTCCTTTTAATTACATTTGTATTATTATTCTTCTTTTTTTTCCGCGGAGTCTTCCGGAAAAGTGTCGAGGTATATTAGTTCGATAGTTGGTAGTATCAATCGGCTTAGTCAGGTGTCGAAGCCACTCACCCTGTGAAACCGATCTATTTTTAGTAACGGAGTTATCTCCCCGAAGACCGAAAACTTTGTTATCATGTTTGCTCAAAAACCGTAACCGATATCAAAAATCTAATGTGGGGAAAATGTTGCATTCATCCTCAGGATGTTTCGTTATGCGAAAAAAAAAATTTGGGTCGCGACCCCGGTTACGCGTTTTTGACCCCTAATTATGCAAATTTCTTAAAGTTATCCGATTTTGATTAAAATTTTGTTTGCAGGTAGCCTTCATGGTCCTGATTACAAATCTGTGGTCAAAAATTTTTTTTCATCTGCCATTTTCAAAATGGCCGCCATTCGAAATTTTGTTATCGCAATATCTCGCAAACGGTAAAAAATTTATGAAAACATTGTGAAGCATAAATACTCCTCTCATTAAGATCTTCATTAAAGGTTGGTCAAAAAAAAATTTCGTCCGCCATTTGAAATTTTGTTATCGCGATATCTCGGAAACGATAAAAAATTTATGAAAACATTGTGAAGCAAAAATACTCCTCTCTTAAAGATCTTCGTTTATGGTTGGTGAAAAAAAATTTCCGTCCGCCATTTTCAAAATGGCTGCCATTCGAAATTTTGATATCGCAATATCTGGGAAACGATAAAAAATTTATGACAACATTGTTTTGCAAAAATACTCCTCTCTTAAAGATCTTCATTTATGGTTGGTAAAAAAAAAATTCTGCCGGCCATTTTGAAAATGGCCGCCATTCGAAATTTTGTTATCGCGATATCTCGCAAACGGTAAAAAATTTATGAAAACATTCTGAAGCAAAAATACTCCTCTCATTAAGATCTTCATTTATGGTTGGTCAAAATGAAAATTTCGTCCGCCATTTTCAAAATGGCCGTCATTCGAAAATTTGTTATCGCGATATCTCCGAAATGACAACAAATTTTTGAAAACATTGCGTTGCAAAAATACTCCTCTCCTAAAGATCTTCATTTATGGTTGGTCAAAAAAAAATCCCAGTCCATCATTTTCAAAATGGCTGCCATTCGAAATTTTGTTATCGCGATATCTCGAAAACGATAAAAAATTTATGAAAACATTGTGTTGCAAAAATACTCCTCTCTTTAAGATCTTCATTTATGGTCGGTCAAAAAAAATTTTGCGTCCGCCATTTTGAAAATGGCCGCCAATCGAAATTTTCTTATCGCCATATCTCGGAAACGATAAAAAATTTATGAAAACATAGTGTAGCAAAAATACTCCTCTCTTTCAGATCTTCATTCGTGGATGGTCAAAAAAAAAAAAAAAAAGATTCGGCCGCCATTTTGAAAATGGCCATTATCGAAATTTTGTTATTGCGATATCTTGGAAATGAGAAAAAATTTATGAAAGCATTGTGTTGCAAAAATACTACTCTCATTATGATCTACATTTATGGTTGGTCAAAAAACTTTTGTTTACATAACTTTTTTGACCAAAATAGAAAACAAAAACAAACTCTTACATGTAATCATGGTGAAAACTGGTGAAAGACCTTGAAATTGTTTTCTGAACAATTGACCTTTAAATTATTATTATTATTCTTTTTTTCCTCTGCCATCAATGTTGGAAAAGAGCTTTGACTAATCATAACCAAACTTGGTACACTTAAAAAGGATTGGCCTGGCTCGACTCAGGTCACCCTGTGAACCTATTCTATTTTTAGTAACAGAGTTATCTCCCCTATTACGGTTTATCTTGTTATCTTGTTTGCGCTTAAACCGTAACCGATATAAAAAATCTAAGGCAAGGAAAATGTTGCATTCATCCTAGGGATGATTTGTCATGCAAAAAAAAAAAATTTGGGTCGCGACCCCGGTTACGCGTTTGTGACCCCGAAATATGTCGATTTCTCTAAGTTGACCGATTTCGATGAAATTTGGTTTCCAGGTAGCTTTTATGGTCCTGATTACAAATCCGGGGTCAATTTTTCTTTTCGTCCGCCATTTTTAAAATGGCCGCCATTCGAAATTTTGTTATCGCGATATCTCGGAAACGATAAAAAATTTATGAAAACATTGTGTTGCAAAAATACTCCTCTCATAAAGATCTACATTTCTGGTTGGTTAAAAAAAATTTTCGTCTGCCATTTTCAAAATGGCCACCATTCGAAATTTTGTTATCGCGATATCTCGGAAACGGTAAAACATTTATGAAAAAGTTATATTGCTAAAATGTTCCTCTCATTGAGATCTACATTTGATTTCCTTGAAGGAAAACTGTGCGACAACCGGTTTTGATTAATAGCCCCTGACGCGTTTCCGTAAATCGTTTTTTTGCGAATAACTTTTAAACGCTTTCAGATAATATAGTAAACATATATGTTTAAAGTGATCAGTATGAAAAGACCTTCAATTTGAGTACCAGGTTGAAGGTCATCGGTGACCTTTGACCTTGACCTTCGACCTTGTTAGCATATTAACTCGGAAACCGTTGTAGATGGCTGAAAAATTATATCAGCCAAAAGGTTCATCATGTCAAGGGCTACATTTGTTTCATTTGGACAGAAGCTCTCCGATGACTCCCGAAAGAGTTATTGCCCTTGACGCGCTTCGGAAATAGGTTTTTTGCATATAACTTTAAACCTTTACAGATAGTATGGTCATGTAACATATCAAATTAATCAGTAAGAAGAAATGTTAAATTTGATCCCAAGGTCAAATGTCATCAAGGTCATCTGTCAGATCATAGCCAAATTTTTGTTGTTTTTTATCGTAAAATCTTGAAAACAATTAGAAATGGCTGCTCTAATATATTGGAGACAATGTGTGTCTCATCAAGATGATTTTAAACATGCAACGAATAAAACATAACATAAAACATAACATGGACTGGGAAAGACCTTGCAATTGTCCTCTGAACAATTGACCTTTTAATTATTATTCTTTTTTTCCTCTGCCATCAATGTTGGCAAAGTGCTTTGACCAATCATAACCAAACTCGCCTAACAAACTTATAAAACCTTTAAATCGTCTAATTCATAAGGGTTATAATCACAGTATTGTCGTCAAGTCATTACGTATGGCCTTCTTTGGTATTAACATTGATTTTTGAAAGCGTCTTTGCATTTTAACTAAACACATTCTAAATTTCTAAAATCTGTATTGCATGGACACGGGTTATGTATTCCGGTATATGTATGAAATCCTTATGCTAAACTCCTCACAGGAAGGGATCTTGGTGGAAGCTGTATACTGAGGATACATAACTTACTTTGTCAGTTGGTAATTGGTTTGGAGCTTGCATGTCAGTTAACTGCTAGTAGTCTCTTGTGATTTCATGTCCGTATATTTAGTTCTTTCAGTTTCACTTTTCACAATTGACTCAGTCCTGTTGCCAAATGAATTTTACTGTTGTTACGATTGTTTTTTTTATTTATCACATTGGATGTAGGGAGAAGGTGTAGACCCAATAAAACTAGTTTAACCCCGACGCAGCAGGTTTGCGCCTGTCCTAAGTCAGGAAATTTATTAAGCCTTTGTGTGTCTTGTCTTTTTTCTAGTTAGTTTACTTTATGTTTATAGGAGTCTAGGATGATGTTTATTTCGCAGAACGTAATTACTCTTTATTCAGGGGCCGACTCCGACCTGCCGTTGGGTGTGGGGTTTTCTCACCGTTCATTAAAGATCTTATGGTGGCTTTGAGTTGTTATTACTCCCCTTTGGGTCGTTGTCTCTTTGACACATTCCCCGTTTCCCTTCTTTTTTCTATTGGTACACAAAACAAGCATTGGCCTTGCTCTACTCAGGTCACCCTGTGAACCGATTCTATTTTTAGTAACAGAGTTATCTCCCCGAATACGGTTTGTCTTGTTATCAGATCTCCTCATAAATCGTAACCGATATCAAAAAACTGAGGTGGGGAAAATGTTGGACTCATCCTCAGGATGATTTATCAATGAAAAAAATTTTTTGGTTCGCGAACCCGGTTACGCGTTTTTGACCCCTAAATATGCAAATTTCTCAAAATTGTCGGATTTTGATGAAATTTGGTTTCCAGGTAGCTTGTACGGCCCTGATTACAAAAAAGGGGTCAAAACATTTTTTGTCCGCCATTTTTAAAATGGCCGCCATTCGAAATTTTGTTATCGCGATATCTCAGAAACAATAAAAAATTTATGAAAACATTGTGTTGCAAAAATACTCTTCTCATACAGATCTACATTTCTGGTTGGTCAACAAAAAATTTTCGTCCGCAATTTTCAAAATGGCCGCCATTCGAAATTTTGTTATCGCAATATCTGGGAAACGATAAAAAATTTATGAAAACATTGTGGTGCAAAAATACTCCTCTCATTAGGATCTACATTTCTGGTTGGTCAAAAAAAAAATTTCAATCCGCCATTTTCAAAATGGCCGCTATTCGAAATTTTGTCATCGCTATATCTCGGAAACGATAAAAAAATTATGAAAACATTATGTCGCACAAATATTCCCCTTTGGTTTATGGTTGGTCAAATATTTGACATAACGAAACATAACATTGACGGGGAAAGACCTTGCAATTGTTCTCTGAACAACTGACCTTAATTTTTTTTTAAAATTTTATTTCTGGCTGTCTTATTTGATTTAATAATGAGTTTGATTTTCATCAGTAGTTTATAGACAAAATGTCAAGTAAAATTTAGGAGAAAAAAATAAAACATAGTATTGGCCCAGAAATTCAACAAAGACAAAAAAATTATATCAAATGAAATCCAATGATCGTCAGACACTAAAGTATTAAAATATTATTAATTAGGAGGTTACAACAATACTAAATTATCAGGTGATTCAGTTTTGAATTATAATTGACAAAAATGTTTTTGATTTAACCAAAATTGAAATAGAATTTTGTTAAAAACTAAGGAGTATCTCCCTCTTGCGTACTTCTGTCCTTAGCTGATTTTGGCTTTTCTATTTAGATCTTATTGGTTTTTTTCCTTTGTTTTTTTTTTTTTTTTTTTTTTTTTATTGTTCTGTATCAATTTTACTTATTTCGGTTTGTGGAATTCCAAATGTTTTGATTTTATCTGCACTGAGGAGACATAAGTCGTCGAAATGCGCATATGCAGAAATGAAATTCACAGTAACTTCGGTATTTGTTATTTATCGTTATATCGGTTTGCTGCAAATACTTCTGTCCACCAAAACGCTATTTTATCCTTAGGTTAATGACTTACATGTATGAAACAATGAAGAATGATAATACTGTTTTATCACTATGTATATATCATTATATATACCTGTATTTTGAACACCTTCCCCAACCAAACAGGCTACATTTAGTATTAAACTTCTCAGACCGATATCCAACTTTTGCGCATGCATAATAGTTATGACAATATCTTGCGTCTGTCAAGCTGAAATGCAAAATTGTTATTTAAAAAATGCTTTTCAAAAGGACTAAATTTTTGTTATCAATTGTTTACCTACAGCAACTAATAACATTCACATTAACAAAAGAGAAAAGTATTACTGATATACATGTAGTACACATTGCATAGACAGAAGACAATATTATAGACATACAGGTACTGTACAGAAAGACAGTTAACTGAATCAATTCAAATAAAATTGAAACTTCTGTGTATTTTTTTAGAAAGAGCACAAACATATAGATCTGATCCAGTCACTGAGAACTTCCTCTAAAAGAACTATAGTTTATACATGTTTGACGTTTACAAGTCATTGTGATTGACTGACAGAATACTAGACAGAAGAACGTACATCGATGGATAAAAAAAATTAGGTATGGCAGGTATAAAAAGTAAAACATATTGTAACGGTAGTACTATCTTGTCCCTGACAGCAGAATGTTGGTATTGATTGCTTGCCTTTTGTAGCGATCGTATTCGTCGAACTCTTATAATCATGTCCCAGAACTAAGAAAGATTTCTAAAGAAAAAAAAACAAACAAAGAACAAAAAATAAAAGAACAAAACACCCCTCCCCTAACCAAAAAACAAAACAAAAAAAAAAAAAAAAGAAAAGAGAAGAAAAAAAAAAAGAGGTCAGAACATCTATAACCCAACAGAACCTGTTTCAAAATTATAAAATTCCTTGAAGTACAATTTATGTGTAATTTTTAAGTCGAAAGTGTGTCGAAAATAGGATATTTCTCTACTAATGCTCTAGCTACCACCACTACCAAAATTAGCCGAAATACTGTTGTTAATGGGTTGGTCAAAATACAAGCAAACAAACAAGCAAACAAACACATTAGAGTATTATTGGTATTTCTGAATTGTGATGCCGTCAGAAATGGATACTAGAACGGTATTGGTGTAAAGCATATGACTTCTCTTGTACAGTAAAATTCTGACCACATTAAATAGACCATCGAAAATTGCACGCTATTTAATAATTAATGAATTAAGAACCGAATCGTCAGTCCCCCTAAAAAAATTCAAACATAATCCAAACACCAGACACACAAAGTAGCAAGGACATTACATAACTACTGCGCAGACAATTATAAGGACAAACATATAGTTGAACATGTACCGAGTGAGAACAGGTGTTCATCTTTAAATATTTTTTCCTTGGTATTCACTAAATTAGCTCGCTTTTTAGCTGGCAGAATGTTTCAAAAACATTGTTGTGGCAAAATTAGCAATGGAAATACAATAATAATATATAGAATGTTGGACTATTTAAGATTTTTTTTAATCAGCCAGTGGCTGGCACCATGACACAGTGTTTTAAAGAATCTATTTGTATTTAGGAATCACAAACACGTATAATCTTCAAAGTTAAGTTTGGATTTTAATTTTCGACATTATATTTAGATTAATAAAAGTAGTTGATATGGCAAAAAGCCGTAGGTTTTCAAAAAACGTTTTTTGAAAACCTACGGCTTTTCCCCATAGTTAACTACTATCTACGGGACTAACGAAAATAAGCAATTGTTATTCACTACAGTTGAGACGGGTAAAACGGGCTAGATTCTTAGTTCACTCACATTTTTTACGTTGCTTGCGGTTTAAGCATCTCATAAGTAAAACAAAAATCTTATAGGTTTTACTCTTTTTCCATCGCTCAAGACTCTTGTTTATCCTGTTTAAGACACTGCTTATAAACTCTATCATTTTTATATAAGAAATAAAAATAATAATCCAGTAATAAAAAATGTTTAGAGGAACACAGTTCTGTGATAGATATGAGTATTGTNACTTTAGAGATCGCAAAATGTCTGAAATTCAATACTGGAGTACTAGGTACAAATACTCGCGAGTACTCGGTTAATTGAAATTGATCATGAATAACGCCAATTTTTAATGTGGGACGGGGACCAGCTTTTTTTGAAACCTTTCAGTTTTTTTTCATAAAACATGTTTTGATTGTACACCTTTTTACATTAAACAATCAAACATTAATTTGCAAATAATCGGCTGACGACTTGTGCTGTAAAAGGACGACTTTCATTTCCGAGAATTTTATAAATTTCTAATTTTATAGTGAACAGGACTTAAATGTTATGTTATATGAACATAGATTGTGTAGATTTGATGTTTTTACCGTACTGGGGTTTATTTGTCTTTTTATAATTCTCGGAAATGATGTATTTAACTGGGAAATTTATATTATAAAAATCCCGGAAATGATATATAAATATTCCCGGAGACGAAAATAATTTTCCCCGGAAACGATATGCCAATTCCCGGAAATGAAAATCTTCGCTTTAGAAATTTATTTTGATCTCATTTTAATCACGTTACTGAAGGGCCTTTCTGATTAAAAAAAAATAATCAGAGTTATACCTGCCCCGCAAAATATTTTTTTTTTCTTTTAACTTGGTTAAATATTTCATGATATTTATTATATGACAGTAAACTCGCTAAGAGAGAAGTTTTGAGAATTTTTCAAATTAATTTTTACAGAATAAAACAAAGCAATAAATATTCAGTGGTGATTTAATTTGAAATACTAAATTTCGTTAACTTCCTTAGATTTATGATTATTTTTCTATGAGAAAATTATAGAAAACGCAAAAACAAGAACAACTTAACACAAAATTTAGAAATATTAAGTTCTTGCAGTTCAAAAATTGATACAAAGAGTTTTGCAGAAGAAGTATCGAGTATCGAGAAGATACTTTAAGTTACTGACTGACTGAAATTTAAATGAAATACAATTAATTTTAAAATAAGTCGAGTACTCGAGTACAAATATTTTACTTGAGTACTCGACTTCCAAACGAGTACACGAGTATTCGAGTACTCGTTGCCATCCCCAGTCTTTTTTGTCGGGTATTCCGCATATGCCGAAAAATATTGATAATGTAGATTTCCATCTGCTTTGCCTTTGTAGCGACACCGTCTGAGAATGGAGATAACTGCTACAAAAACAGCTAAAGTAATGCTTGGTCCTGGCTTACCAAAATGGGGAATAAACTATGAAAATTGACTTTTGTAGAAGGCTTTAAATTATGAATATTAAACTAAGCCAAGAATACGTAATTAAAATATAAAATTGTATATTTGGTGGGCTAAACAGTGGTTTAACAAGAAAATACATTGCTTCAGACATTGTCACGTTTGGTTTGATTGCATTTTTATTGAACTTAGGTACGGTTTTAAGATTGTTGCGCCGTATTTCATTGTTGATCTCACTAGAGATAGTGGATTAAAAATTTACCAAAGTGTACATGTTTTCATATTCAAACAAGACAGCTGCCACTTTGAGCCAATTCTAAAGTTTGAAATACTTTCTACTTTGCAGAATTATTTATAAATGCTCACAAAAACCCGAAGTCAGATTTTTTCTGAAAATTTATAATATCAAAATATGCTTTAAACTAAGGAGTATTTCCTCCCTCTTGTATAGCTCTGACCTTAGCTGTTTTTTTTTTGCGTTCCATTTAAATCTTGTTACTTACGCTCTTTCCGATTGTGTGAAGGTTAGTTCAAAGCTGACGGTAGGAGCTTAATATTAACGTTGGTTGCATTAGGGTTACGCCGAAATTTGGAACACATGCGCATTTCTATAAACGATCTAAGCAAACAATGTGCACTGGTGGTATTTGTCAATCAATTGTACGTCAATCATATGCAATATACATATGAAAAAGAAAGGATATGGGGTAAATGTCAAAGAGACAACATCCCATATCCAGATTAAAATGACGCAAAACAAAGCGTGTAGGGGTCACCGTATGGTCTTCAACACAGTAAGCAAGCCATATAGCAAGCCCTAAATAGCCCCCAAAAAGGTAAAAATTGAATAAATCAATGAAAACAAACCAAATTAACTACCCAAATATCAAGAAACTAAAATTTTATAAGAGGACAAGGACAAGCCAACGACCAACATATTCCTGGCTTAGGACAGGCGCAAAAATTGCGGCTGGGTTAAGCTCATTTTCTTGGATCCAAACCCTACCCTATATGTGGTGAATGGCTAAAAATAAATACACAAAAAGACTCATAGTAAAAATCAAACTAGAAAAAAGTCCAACTCATCAAGACGAGTACCATTACAATGAAGTACGTACAACATGAAGACAATACACACGGGTACTGTCCGGACAAATGCTGGCAGTTACTGACAGCTAGCTAAGGACATAATTTCCGTTGACAATGATATCAAGCCTTATTACATATGAAACTTCAATTGCAATACTTCTAAATAGATTTCGTATAACAACATCGTCACTTATGAAAGAAGAACATACAATGCCAAGTACTGCCAATATGAAAAATTGTTTAAATTTAGTTATGGTGTAAAGCATTTAAGAGATGATCAATATTTTTGCCAACAAAAACCAGAAGTCAAGATTTGACAACAATGCTTTATTTATATCCTTTATGAATAAGTTTGTTCAACGGATTAATAAGTTGGGAAGGACAATTTTTGAATTTATGTGCTTTGTAAATGATTTGCCATAGAAGTTTGAATGTGAAATGACCTGTTGTATAAGAGCCCTGCATGAAGAACCAAATTTTCTTAATAAGTCAATGTATCTATGTACACGTCGAAGGGGGGCGTTATCAAATACAAATCATGAGTAGATAAATATAAAACGATGTATATTTCATTATAAAAAATGTATATTTCTTTATTATAATAAAAATATGCCTCTTTCGTTGTTTAATTATATGCCACGGTTTTCTTTTGAATTTTATAAATTACTAAGCAATTTACTTGACATATACTTACAAAATACAAAACTGTTAGTACGATGCTATGCAGCCGCTGTCGAAAGGATTAAAACTGTCTTGCACAGATAGTAAAAAATAATGATTTTAAATTTTTTGATTTTATATGATTTTCAGAAAGATTTAGATAAATTGGAAATTCCTCTAAATAAAAGCTTAGTTTCTCTTTTCAAGCTCCAAATGACTGTTTATATTTCGTGGTTAACTGTATATAAAGTATACAAGTG